>UNPT01000025.1:0-239385 GCA_900536445.1 Hymenoscyphus occultus | reverse complement strand
TCGTATCCTAGCTAGGGACGACACCTCTACGCCTCTTTCCCCCCCTCCTTCTCCCTCGAAAAAATCTGCCTACGCACGGACCGCTAAAGCCTTGGCGGCCTCTAAGGCAGCCTCGTCATACGCTACTGTACTAGGTAGTAAACAAAACACTGCCTCGCTTAAGCCCCTCCTAGCTCCTGTTGCCCCTAAGGGTCCTCAGAAAAAGGAGGATCTTCGTATCTTTGTCCGCCTCGCCCCTAACGCTCCTAAGCGCAAACTATCTAGCTTCGCTGTCCTCTTAGCTCTTCGGAATCCTAGAATTAGTTACAAAGACCTTGTCTAGGGTGTCCTTCCTGTACTCTCTGGATTCGCTATTACTACTACAAGTAAGAGCGCGCTTTAGACACTCCTCTCTACAAAGAGAGCTAATATTCAAACCCTCTTCCGTGTAGCTCGTATAGAGCAATCTACGAACTAGGCTGTCACGAATCACGTGTTCACGTGATGCTTGTCATAATAAGAGGCGCAACCCTCGACGGGCACACCCAGGTTTCTTATAGCAAATAGGGATCGCTTAGAGTGGTTAAGCGATCCAAGGATTTCCATTGGTCACTGTCACGTGACATATGCAGGTCGACTTCTCGACTGTCGACATTGTCGACTTCTGAAGTATGAAGGTTCTATATAAGACTGGCACGTCTGCCATTAGATAGGAGCTTCGTGCTCAACTTAGTTATTAATCTTATTATATTAGTTTGACATCTTTGATACAAGTAACGAGTTCACTTCTAAGTGAACAACCTAGCGAATTGTCCTTCTTTCTGTATACTAACCAGCGAACACCTAGCTAAGTTAGTCAGCCAGTTTAAGTATTCGTTACACTTTAAGTACTAGCTTAGAAGTATATTCGCTATGTCCTCTACCGGAAAAACCCCGACCCCGCCTAAGACGCAGGAGATACTAAATATTACTCTTAAGGAAGATGTTAAGGTTCCTATGCTAGACAAATACGATGGGAACCCAGAAACCCTCGGAGAGTTCCTTATAAAATTATCTATATACTTGGGATTTCATAGAGACAAGTTCAACAACGAATCTAGACAAGTCTACTAGATAGTTACTCGCCTTGTAGAAGACGCCTACAAATAGATCGAGCCTCACATTAAAGAATACTAGGTAGGACGGCTACCTAATAGGAAACCGACCACCAACATAAGCATGGTCACCTAGGGACTATTTATTAGTACTAGGGGATTCAGGGCCGGCATCAGGAGAGCCTTTGGGGACATCGATCTTAAGAAGAAGTCCGTAAATAAGTTACAGGGCCTAGTTCAGGGAGGACGGTCAGCTACGAAATACACCGTAGAATTTCAGTAATATTTAGCTCGAGTCAGATAGAACGATAGCGTACTCATCGACTAATACTACAAAGGGTTGAAGGATTCGGTCAAGGACGAGCTCGCTCGGAATAACCGCCCCGACGACTTAAAAGAACTTATCGACACTACTATCCGTATCGACAATCGGGAATATAAGCGTCGTATAGAGAAACGAGGAAACTACGGACACTTTAAAACCCGAAAACACTAACGATATAACCGAGGAGATCCTATAGAACTAGACGCTATAACATAATAACCTTTCTACGGTAGAAAGGACAAGAACGGACCAGGCCTTTCCTAGGAGGAACGTAACCGAAGACGCGAGTAAAACTTATGTTACTCTTGTAGCAAATCCGGCCATCAAGCAAACGAGTATTGCGCAAAGGGTGCGAAGAAACCCTAGAAGGGAAATAAGTAAGTCAACGCTACAGCCAGAAGAGAAATAGCTGTAATAGAAAAAAGGGAGTTAACTAGCGATAAGCTCGAGGAAATAGGTATCTATACCTAACTCGAGAGTAACCTAATACTTAGCGAATACTACGCTACGAGATCTGACGATAAACGTACCTTACCTCTTTAGTCACAAGAAGATAAGCTTTATATAATCAGCGAATCAGAATCGTCGGAGTTATCAGATAGCTCTTTAGGAGGCGAATACGAGCTAATACGACAAGATCCTAAAGCTAGAGAAACATAGACATTTATTAGAACCTTCGAGCAAGGTAATAGATAGGTCTACATAGATGGGCAGAAGCGAGACTTCTAGAGCCCACACGCTACTCGGGAAGAAAAGCCAGTAACTTTAACGGCTTACGAGGTAGCCGACGCCAATGACTACTAGATTACCTTTAGGAACAACAATACAGGGGGGATAGTCATTAAAGCTACTAATGTCGGCATCAACGACTCAGAGGAGGAGTTCCCACTAGAGGAACGATTAGAGCTATTACTACAAGTTAGGGACATCTAGATACTATACGATGTTACCCTATAGACAAGCGAATAGAGTTAGATAAGCGAGCTAGAATTTGTTGGCCAAGGGAAACCACACTTCGTAGGGGACCTCCCAAAACTAAGGTTAGACCTCTACGCTAATGAGAAATGTAGAGTAATACAGGTGGATAAGACAGGGGTCTCCTTTACACCAATGAGTAGCCGAGACAGAAACCCATTCCTAGTCTAGTATTTTAATAGAAGCAAGGAAATCTATACCACTTCTAGAGAACGACAACTAAATGTAACCGCGGTTATTCGAGGGAAGAAGCTACGAGTAATAATAGACTCGGGAGCTATAGGAAACTTCCTCTCTCTAGTAGTAGCCAAGAGGCTAAACGTCCCGATTAAGAAGATAACACCCTACTAACTAATAGTAGTAGACGGGACGGAAATCGGATACTAAAATAGAATAATTGACTATATTACTATTCCGACGAAAACTACTATCGAAGGACACTGTTTAGACACGTAATTCGATATCGTCGAAATAGGTAACAAGGAAGCGATTCTTAGTATACCGTAGATTAAAGAGTACAATCTAGACATCGATTAGAAGGCAAGAAAAGTTACCTTTAGTTATTGTAGTTGCGTAGGTTCGTAAGAATAACTACATAGCCGGAACGAAGTTTACGCCACTTCTTCCAAAGAGCCCGGATACCTAGTAGAGGGTCCTCCACAGGTCGGCAAAGGAGCCGATTCAGAGTTACCTATGTAGTATAGAGAATTTAAGAAGCTGTTCGAAAACCCAGAGGATATGCGTACCCTTCCCGAACATCGCCTATAGGATCACGAGATTAAATTAAAGGAGGGTTATAACCTTAGGAAGCAGAAGCTTCGACCTTATAATTAGAAAAACCTTTAACTACTCGAGGAGTACGTTAAGGAAGGAATTAAGAAAGGATATATTCGAAAGTCGGATTCACCAATCGCTTCGAACATGTTAATCGCTAAAAAGAAAGACGATCCGAAAGGAAGAGCTTGTGTTAACTACCGAGAAGTCAACAACGCTACGGTTAAGGACGCTTATCCGTTACTAACCGGCCAGTACTTGCGGGACAAGCTAGGCCGTGCTAAGATATTTACTAAGCTCGACCAACGAAATGCTTTTAGCCTGATTAGGATTAAGCCGGGAGATGAATAGAAGATAGTATTCGTCTTGCCATTAGGACTCTACGAGTACAACGTGATGCTATTCGGACTTACGAACGCACTAGCTACTTGTTAGAGACAAAACAATAGTATCCTGGAAGACCTTCTAGGAGTAACTGTTATCTATTACCTAGACAATATTCTAGTATATTTAGAACGGAAGGAAGAATATAAGGGACACGTTAGAGAAGTTTTACAGAGACTCGCTGCCGTGGACTCCCGACTTAAGTTATTAAAGTACGAGTTCAGAGTAACTTGTACTATCTTCCTTAGATATGTGGTTAGTCCTAGTCAAATAGAAGTTAACCCGGAGAAAATCAAGGTAATTATAGAATAGAAGTTACCAGAGAACGTTAAGGACGTCTAATCATTCTAGGGATTCGCTAACTTTTGTCGACAGTTTATTGGAAACTACGCTAGATTATCTAAACCCCTGATAGACTTGACTAGAAAAGATAAGCTATTTTTCTAGAACGAGGTAACGGAACGGGCTTTCTAGGAAATTAAACAACGGTTCGCTAAGGAACTAATCCTTAGAAACAACGACGTCGATAAACCAAGCACTATTGAGACAGATGCTTTGGACACTGCCGTTAGAGCTATATACTTATAGCCTGACGAGAATAGGAAGCTAATACCTGTTACATACTTCTCGAAAACACTGGACTCGGCTTAGCAGAACTATAGCATCTTTAAGAAAGAACTCCTTGCTATAGTCCTGGCCTTAGAGCATTAGAAGATATACCTCCAGGGTACGAAGCACTAGGTAACGGTCCTAACTAATTATAAGAATCTGAAAACATTTACGACAACCAAGGAGCTTAGTAACAGAAGGCTCGCTAGGTGGTCGCAAATCCTCGCAGGATACGACATTGTGATTCGTTATATTAGTAGAACTTTAAACGCGCGAGCGGATACGCTTAGTCGGAAGCCTAGCTACGAAGGAGATAAAGAGTATAAGAAAATAGTAATCTTAAAGACTCTTGAGAACAGAGACCTTGCTCCTACGATTTACGAGATCGCTATTATAGGGAAAGGACCCTGGGACAACAAAATTAGGGTAGCTTAACTAGAAAACGGAATCGAGGAAACAAAGAACGGCAAGATCTGGGTCCCTGACTTATACGCGAAGAACTTTATCGCGGAATACTATACGGCACCGGCCTATGGTTACTAGGGAGTTCGCCGAACTCTCTAACGAATCAAGCGGAGCTACTACATCGATAGGGTAGCTGCCGTAGTCAAGGAAGTAATAGCGGAGTGTGATACCTATATTAGGAACAAGGCTTCCCGCCATGTACCTTACGGACAGATGGGCACTACTCTAATACTACTAACCCCTTGGAAATCGATCTCTTAGGATTTTATTGTAAAGTTACCGAAATCCAAGGATCTAATAACAGGCGTCGAATACGACTCGATCCTAGTTATTATGGAAAGGCTAACGAAATACATAATTCTTGTGCCTTACAAAGAATTAAGTACAGCCGAGGAATTAGCATTTGCATTCCTCAAAGAAGTAGTCTCGAAGTATAGACTACCCGAAGAAATAATCTCGGACAGAGACAAACTCTTTACCTCATTGTTCTAGACAGCCCTTACGGAGCGCCTAGGAGCGAAACGAAAGCTTTCGACAGCTTTTCACCCATAGACTAATAGAGGGAACAAACGTATAAATCAAGTGGTTAAAATATACCTTCGTTACTATGTGAATTACTAACAAAACGATTAGGTTAGACTACTACCGCTAGCAGAATTCGTATATAATAGCTCGATAACGGAAATAACACTTGTTATACTATTCTACGCTAACTTTGGGTATGAATTAGAAGCGTATCGAGAACCATTGGCTACGACGACAGACAATTAACTTACTTGTATCTAGGTCTCGAAAATCAAAGGGCTACACAAGGAACTAGTAAGTGAGTTACAGTTCGTAGCAGAACAAAACGCGTACTACTATAATAAACGACGTAGTTAGGAGCTAACGTTAAAAGAGGGGGATAAAGTCTACCTTGTACGGAAAAACATAGACACAAAGAGACTAAGCAACAAACTAGACCACAAGAAACTCGGACTATTCAAAATCAAAAAAGTCAAAGGACCATTGAATTATGAATTAGTACTACTAAAGACAATGAACATCTATCTAGTATTTTATATATCCTTACTCGAACCAGTACTACCGGGAGCACCACCAGCCCTACATATAGAGATCTAACTAGTTAACCCGAACGCCGAATATGAGGTCGAGAAGGTTCTTGACTATAAGGTTGTTAGAGGACAGATTAAGTATCTGATCAAATAGTTAGACTACCTATACTCGGAGAACACTTAGGAACCTAGAAAAAACATTAACTAGTACTCGGAGGAACTTTAGGAGTTCCACCGCCGAAACCTAGGGTTGCCTATATCTCCGGATCGCCTGAGAGGGTCTCGAAAAAAGCCTGGTCAAGACCTAGGTCGGGAAAAGGGTCGGAAGCAGTAGGGGTAGGAAGGGTGGCCAGGCGGGCGACCTCCTTCTCCCTCCGCTCTTTCTCCTCTTGTTCTTTCTCTCGTTCCCTCTCTTGTTCCTTAGCAGCATCTAACTTATCTAGGGAGTTAAGACTAGCTGCTATTATCTTTTGCTCACGCTCTTTAAGCGCTTCCTCCTCTTTGTTGAGACGAAGCAGCTTTGCTATGGCCTTATTCTTTTGAGCCCGGATTTTCCTTCGTTTCTCCTCTAGGGATTCCTATTCGATAGTAGAAGGCATACGGTTAACTTATCGAACGTCGCAGGTTTTACCCTAACGAGTACACTTAGCGCAGCGAGAGTGTTTTTGGTCGCGAGGGGCGACGCAAGGGCGATTATTCTTTTCACAGCGAGAACAAGGAGCCATGTTTCTTTTACTAGTCCTCTTAATAGCGTTGCTAAGGAGTTTGTTACTTCGGTCGTTGCGTTAATCGGATGGCATAATAAAGGAAGGGAAGGCTAATAACCTCCCGACGGTATTTCTTTGGTTGTACTTAAGCTTTGGGACAAAGCTAGGCTAAAAGGGGGATAGTGTCACGAATCACGTGTTCACGTAATACTTGTTATAATAAGAGGCGCAACCCTCGACGGGCACACCCAGGTTTCTTATAGCAAATAGGGATCGCTTAGAGTGGTTAAGCGATCCAAGGATTTCCATTGGTCACTGTCACGTGACATATACAGGTCGACTTCTCGACTGTCGACATTGTCGAAAGTCGACGATGTCGACTGTCGACATTGTCGACTTCTGAAGTATGAAGGTTCTATATAAGACTGGCACGTCTGCCATTAGATAGGAGCTTCGTGCTCAACTTAGTTATCAATCTTATCATATTAGTTTGACATCTTTGATACAAGTAACGAGTTCACTTCCAAGTGAACAACCTAGCGAATTGTCCTTCTTTCTGCATACCAACCAGCGAACACCCAGCCAAGTTAGTCAGCCAGTTTGAGTATTCGTTACATAGGCCCCCTTTCGCGCCCTCTTTATCCTACGTAATATTAAATCGGTCGACTTAGACGAGAGCAGGGGTATCGTTACTATACTCCGCCCGACAAACTAGGAAGATATTATCCTTGTTCTTAAGGAAACTCTTAAAGTTATAGCTATAAAAGCTGTTATAACCGAGATATCTCGCTTAGACAAGAACCCCTTTACCTCCTAGAACATATTTTTCAAGGACTCTAACGCCGACACTATAAAGAGTATTAGCGAAGTCTACCTTTTCGGTACTCGTGTTTATTTACGGCCTATCCCTAAGAAGGTTAAGGTCGTATAATATACTAGGTACTAGAACTAGTATAATATTCACGTCTATAGCAAAACAGAGCGCTGCCGAGTCTACGGAAGTACAAACCATACCGAAGTAAACCACCCTAGGTATATTAAGCATACTTAGTGCAAGGTTAAGTGCCTAAACTGCCAGGGTCCCCACCCTGCCGATGACCCTAGCTACCAACTTCGCCCTATCTCCTTAAGACACCCCTCTTCTGAGAACAGGAGGACTATTCTCTAGGCTAGTAACGAGATGCGTATCCGGCGTAAAGAAGACTCACCCTATTAACTCTCCGACACGGACATAGACCGTCTGCCTAGCCCTACTATAGCCCTAAGACTCCCGCCTACTACGCCTGTACAAGGCTCTCAAGAGGCCCCTATTATCCTACCTACACCGGTCCGCTTTTCTCTATCTAATTATAAGTAGATATCTAGGACCGAACAAGAGCCGTAGCCTAAAGATCCTCTAAATAAACGTCCACGGAGGGGCTAAATTATAAGAATAGGTCCTCTAAGCTGCTTTCCTAGGTAGAGTCAACATCGTTCTAGTTCAAGAACCCTATATCTGTCGGGTCCTTGTACACTAGATTACTAGGAGACACCCGAGCTACGACTATCTCGCTCTAATCTAGGACTGGAATCTCGGTTGCCCCCGGGCCCTGACTTTTGTTCGTAAAGGTAGTAGGCTCCGGGTCAACTAGCTCCCTCCCTTGTCCTCCCCCTCTCGCGATATAGTCTACTTAGAACTCCTGTTTATAGACAGTCCCCCGCTTAATATTCTTAACGTCTATAACGCCCCGCCGGGCTGCGACGGCGCAGGGGAAGCCCTAGTACTAGTCTTCTGTTCTCGGAGTATTAGAACTAGGAACTTCCTAATTGTAGGAGACCTTAACCTTAAGAGTGAGATATAGTAACTAGACTATACTAAGAAGGAGAGCTCGCAGGTCCCCCTACTTACTGCCTAGCTCGAGGAGAAGGGACTACAACTCCTTACCCCTTCCGGGACTCAAATGTATAACAGAGGGAATACTCTTAATCTAGTATTCTACTCTAGTACCCTACTACAAAAAGGGACCTATACAAACGTAGACCTCATATTCGAGTGTAAGTCTGATTACTCTCCTCTTCTAACTAGGCTTCCCTGGAAAGGGGGCTTAGCCGAGAAAGAACCTCCGCTTTGCCTTAGTACTCTTGACCTAGCGGCTTTCCTCGCTGCACTAGAGACCTCCCTAGACTCCGAATGGCTATACGAGCTCTCGGACGCCCCGCTAAATAAGGACCTCGACGGCCTTGCTGTGTTTATTACTAAAGCCCTCCAAGGGGCGTACCGTAGTAGCGCTAAGCGAGGCCTCGGTCGTGGGTTTGGGCACCCCTGGTAGAGCTTAGAATATCGCTCTCTTATAGTATAGATCCGTGAGACCCGCCGTGTTAGTAGAGATCAGACGGTAGCGCTTCTCCGTAAGGAACTTCGTAAGGAGATACGTAGAGCGAAAAGAAGTTACTTTAGAGACCTAGTCGATAAAGCAACTGAGGCTAAGGACGTCT
Organism: Hymenoscyphus occultus; assembly: GCA_900536445.1. NCBI lineage: Eukaryota > Fungi > Ascomycota > Leotiomycetes > Helotiales > Helotiaceae > Hymenoscyphus > Hymenoscyphus occultus. The sequence goes on along the minus strand of UNPT01000025.1, from coordinate 230,543 downwards.
TTAAAATCTGTAAGTGGCACTAGAGCACAGGGACGTATAAGTCCCCCCCTCTAAAGGACTCGGTTGGCCTCCTTGGCTATATAACAGAGGATAAACAAAGGATACTTGTCTAGGAACTACTTATAAACAAGGCCGAGGTCGGCGATATTCCCTCGTCTACCCCGACTGTCCCGGCATGCGCCCTTCCTTGGGCCCCCCTTACTCTACGAGAGGTTAAGGACTCGATACTCGGGAAGGCCTCGACCGCCCTAGGGGAAGACGAACTAGTAACAGGAATCTTTAAGATTGCCTAGCCTAGAGTTTACCCCCTAATCTTTTCTCTCTTTAGTAGGTATATAAATACTGGATACTACCCCGAGTGCTTTCGTTCCGCGATTATCGCTATTATCCCGAAACCTAATAAGAAGGACAAGTCGTCGCTAAGGGCCTACCGACCTATCTCCCTTCTCTCTGTCCTTGGAAAAGGGCTTGAGAGGCTCCTTGCTAAGCGAGTCTCCTAGATTAGGATCAAAGAAAGAGTACTAGGCCCTAACTAGTTTAGCGCCCTCCCTCTCCGTGCCGCTGTGGACCTTACTACCTTCCTAACGTACGACATCGAAGAAGCGCTTAGTAGGAAAGAGGAGGCCTCCCTTCTTACCTTAGATGTTAAGGGGGCATTCGACGCTATTCTCCCGGGCCGTCTTATTAAGAGGCTTAGGGAGCAGGGTTAGCCTAATAAACTAGTCTCCTAGGTCACCTCCTTTCTCTCTAACAGATCTGTCCGAATCAAACTCGATAGCGAGATAGGGGCTAGTATAGGGCTAAAGTGTGGTCTCCCGTAGGGGTCTCCGATCTCTCCGATCCTCTTTATGCTCTATATACAGCCTCTCTTCTCCTCTAGCCTTGGGGCCCTTCTAGCCCTTAGACGTTTTGGCTACGCCGATAACGTTGCTCTCCTAGTAGTGAGCTTAAGTAAAACCGAGAATATTAAGGCGCTCTCTATATAAGTAGCTTGTCTTCTATAATAGGGGACAGACGAAGGTATTACCTTTGATAGCGATAAATATAAGCTTATCTACTTCTCTTGTAAGAGGAAACAAAAGGGACGAGGGATCCGACAACCCCTGCCTATTATAGTCGGTACTAAGGAAATCTACCCTACAGAGGAGCTTCGCTGGCTCGGGATATTCTTCGACCCTAGGCTCTCCTTCTTTAGCTATGTTAAGCGAATGATAGGAAAAGCTACTCTAGTTACTCAGGCGCTAAAGAGTATAATAAACATAGTACGCGGTTCTCCTCTGTATCTCCTTAAGTAGGCTGTTACTATATGTGTCCTGTCTATTACTTACTTCGGATACGAGACCTAGTTCCTAGGGAGAACCCGTCTAAGAGGCTCGAACTCCTAGTAAGTTAACAATCGGATTAACAAGTATATTAAACTCCTTTAGTTACTAGTATATAAGTGCGCTAGGGTTGTTCTGCCTATGTATAAGACCACCCCCTCCTCGGTCCTTCTCCTAGAGTTAGGACTGCTCTCCCCGGAAATCGCTCTTCTAGGGCGAAGCGAGGCTCTAGCGGCTAGAATTCGCCGCCTTGACTAGGACTATCCCCTCCGGCGCTGCGTAGACTCGCCCTGCCCTAGTGCTAGGCTCTTCTATAGGAATAGGAGAGTTCTCCCTCCCTCTGAAATAATAGACCCGATATAGGACCTACCTTGGACCTGTGGCTTCGACCGCGAGAAACGCTTGATCGCTGTTAGCGGTCTAGTCCCTAGAGGGGACAAAGACCTCTATAAGGAACGCTTTCTAGAGTTCCTCGGCACTGTTCCCCCCTCTGATATAGTCGTATATACGGACGGCTCTAGACTCGACGACAGGAACACTAGTAGTAGGGTCTGCCTTACGCGAGGCGGCTCTGTACTAAACACAAAGTCGTACCCTTTTGGCCCGACCCTAGAGATTTACGACGCCGAGGCTAGGGCTGCCCTACTCGGTATTAAACTCGCTATTAAATCCCCCGCCTAGGCGACGTCCCGTCGGTGCTAGGTCTGTCTTAATAACCTAGAAGCTTCTCTTTAGCTTACCTTTCGCTCGGTTGGAACCTCGCAGGAGGTCTTTAATAGAGTCTACGACCTCACACAACAGTACCCCGGCAAGATCTTAATCCGCTGGTGCCCGAGTTATATTGGGATACACGGGAACGAGGTTGCCGACAGGGCTACTAGCGTCGCCGCCCGCTCCGCTCTAGAAAACCCCCCTCTACTATGTACAGCCTCGCTTAATAGATATGTCAAGGAGGGGTGCTCTAGGCTAGCCAATAATCTTTGGCGGACTACTCTTCCCCCACTATATAGGCGCCTAGGGGTCATAAATTAGGTTCTAAAGCCCCGTTCCCTCAAACTCCCTCGCGAGGTACTCGGTCGATTTATAGCGGCCAGAACTGGTCACGGGGACTTTACCTTATACCATATACGGTTCTAATACTACGACACCCTCCGCGATATAAGTAACTGTACTTGCGGCAAGAATAAGATACAATTTCACCTCCTATTCTGCCGAATAGTTAAGCGAGAAACCCCGAGACTTATAGCGAAAGCTAAACGCGACCCCTCCCTTCTCTTTGGTCCCTTCTCGGAGAAGCTCTTTAGAGAGCTCTTCTACAAATCCAAGTTCTACTCAGAGATCTGCCCTATACGGCCGGCCTCCGACTAGTCTCTATACTACTTCTTTCTAGTTACCCTGTTCACTTTGGGGTTGGTCCAAAAGCGGGCCCTCTTTCTTCTCTGTCACCTGTAGAATAGTCTCTTATCTACACCCCCTGGCATCTGGGGCATCCCCCCCAGCGTCTTTTGCTCTACTGAGGGCTATTCTAGAACCTAGCTACAAGTCGGCTAGTTGTATTCGCCAGACGTTAAATAGAAATAAATAAATAAAAATAAATAAATAACAGAATTAAATATAACTGAGTTTTATCATTTTACGGCTGATACCATATCATCTTTAATATTGAACAGATATCCCCTGAGCGGTAATGATCCTCTCATAGGAGACTGTAGAGCAGTAGGAAGGGGGCAGGTTGAACAGTGTGTATTAGACTAGAGAGAGGAGAAGGTCGAGGCTCCAGCTCGGCCTTATACACCTGCACCTGGCTGGTGCGCCACCATTCCCAATCGGGACTAGCTACACCTGTACTCCAGATACATCGCATTCCAGAATTCCTCAACATATATTGATTATTCCGATCGTTTCTAGCACTATAATAACCTTTTAGAGAAATGTAAGCGAGAATCAATGGATGCACTTGCAACCATGTGTAAACCGTTCGGTGCCATATATCAGGCTCAAAAGGTGGAAGGAAAATGCAAATAGTCGCCTCCGGGCTACTTTTGTACAGTGAATAAATACTACACTGCGCACAACGTGACTGGAGACTGAACCCCGCCCAGCCACCCGTTCTAGAAGCCGGAGCATGGTACAAATAAGAACAGGGCCTCCGAACAAGCTTTCATTTCTTCCAATTCATACTCCATCCTCTCACTCCCAACTGCCACCAAAAAAACCCAACCATTGCCGTGCCATCATCTCCATTATCATAACGATACCCTTGAGTGTTACTATCGCATAACTCTCGCCCTTACCAAGATGAGTGGCCTCAGTAGTTCTCGCTACGCTAAACATGACGCAGATGCAGCTGAGACTGATGACAAAAAGACTGTCAAGCCCAACATTGGGAGAGAGTGGTCATTTTCAGTGAATGTTCCCGTAGCATCTCAAGGTCCTCAAGCATTTCCAGACTACCAATCATCTCCAGGCTACCAACCATCTCCGATCCATCAACCATCTCCACCATACCAACCATTTCCATCCTATCAGTCATCTGTTCCAGCTTATATGATCACCACAGCAGGTCCTGTCATCTGTCAAGGTCAATCTTCGTGAAAAGCCACGTCATTTGATCCTCATTTCTCCCCCGCTTATCACCCGGATATATTTCTCTTGCGGCTCCTAATTTGGGCGGTTCATCAATTCCGTATTCCGCCGGTTCTCAACACTCTCATGTCCCTTATACCTTACAGCAGCAGCACTTTGGGCCCTTTCAGCCACCGCCCATCGATCCAGCTATACTGCAATTTCAAAAGACCATCACTAGGCTCGAAATAGAGCTGGCGGAAGAAAAGCGTAAATCAAAGCTGAAAGATGGCGCAGTAACCTCCCCTCAACGTCACAATAAAGCAGCATTTAATGTATTGAAAGAGGAATTGAGGCGCGAGCAGGAGGCTGTTCAAAAAGCGCATCGTCAACTACAACGCAAAGAAGAGAGCCAGCAGCGCTTTTGGGCCGTGGTTAAGTCCTGTGAAGCTAAAGCATACGAAGTTCTTCCAGACCACAAGGCTACTTTACAGAGTGTCTTTGCGCTCATTCATCAGAAGAAAGACCGAAAGAAGAAGGTCTCGTCCTCATTTGAGGGAAGCCATAACAACACTACTGCCAACGACGAAACCTCTACCACAACAGAGCCTCATACTTTTGGCGAAGCCTCCACAAGAAGCGAGCCCCATAATAACTAAATCGGTTCTGCTGATTCGCTTGAGGACTAGCAAGACTTGCATTCTGGACCTAACCATCTGTCGAGTATCACGACGGTTGCTCGCTATGATGCTTGGCTGAATATATTTCAGCATGGGACAATATCTACTCATATTCTACCACCAGCTGACTACCGAGCGTCTACCGTTCTTTCCGTTCATTGGTAGGATCTTTATTGTTGTTATTTTCTCGTTTCCTGTATTTTCTGTGCGTCTCCTCATGGATGGGATGGTGACCTGGTTTGCGCACTGTTTTCCAACAAAAAAACACCAAAAAGAAAAGGCGATAAATGAAAAGAACGGCAGAGGAGAAGTTTCTACCTTTATCTGGTCGGCACTTTGTGTGAACGCAAAGCCGTCGATACACGTGGGCAGGCAATTACAAATTTGTGGAGAAGTAATGTTCCCGTGAGGGATCCCTTGAACCGAGGAGCACTCAATTTGATTCTTTCATTCTTTCGGGAACTCGGTAGTCGGAGGCCCAAGTGGGATCTGTATCTGGATTTTATTTCATGGGTGTGGCAGCCAATCGACCCCACTTCCTTGGGCTGAGGAGCGACTCTGTATATGCGTCTAAGAGGGACCTTGATAGTGATAGGTTCGGGTAGGGTATTGCATCAAAAACACAAAAAATTATCTTTCGTACTTGTGCCATGATGAAGTGTGAACAAACTCGCTTAAATTCTTCTTGGCAGGGGCAGCTGAGGAGGTTAAAGTAGTCGACGGTAGTTGGGCATGGTAATTTTGCAACAAATGACACTACAAAGATTGCGGGATCACAATTCTTGCGGATATGGAAAATAGTGATCCATATTCTGGCGACTAATTAATTACTGTAGACATTGTAAGTAAGAGAAGGGCGCGTGGTGCATTTGTGGGAATAACTCTCACTTTGCGATTGAAGTAGAGGTACGCATCAGAAACTTTTCATTTTGTCACAAGCTTCACACTCATTAAGAAAGTTGATTTGATATCTCCATAGCAATGCTCGTTGTAAATAACCAGATATGGCCAGACACGTGACCCGAGCCAGAATGCACGTCAGCCATCCTAGCGTTGGTACAAGCTGTACAGTACTTCTTGAAGAACACAGAAAGAGTACAATCACAATAGATTTCAACGTTTCTTTATGGCACATCTTCATAAAATCATTAATTGGGAAATCTTTTCATACAACTCGGGCTTGCTTTGAGACTCCCCGGCTCGAGCCGGCTTCCCCGCCCCCATAACCCCGCACTTTCATCCCCCACGCATACTGTGACAAGTGTGACATAAAGTCTTCGGGCCAACATACGTGTGTAGTACGAGACAGTAGCTATTGTCGTACATAATACGACTTCCATTTTACCAGATAAGACATCGGATGTTGAAACCTTTTCTGTCTGGCATGAAATCATTTAATGAACCTCCTCGAACAACCGCCAATATCAATCCGCTGGCGACTTCGAAACATCCCAGACAATGCTCTTCAAAAGCTCTCAACCAGACATTGAGTTTAAGTCATCCATCCGCCATCTGTCGAAACTTTGAAGGCTAATCAGGGAGAAATTAAAGTCCCACGGAATATCACAATATGGAACTGGCTCTTCCATTCTCCTATTTCGCCACTCAAAACGTACCGTTCATCAGCGCTTGGAGGCTACACAAATGCCGAAACAAAGGAAAGAATCTCTTATCTTGACCTGATGTATCACGCTACGTACTTATCTACTGCGCTGGCCAAGAGATACGGCCTTAAGAAAAGCGATACTGTTGCCCTCTTCTCACCAAATACAAAATGGCACCCAGTAGCCATGCTTGGAGTATCCCGCGTTGCGGGCATAGTCTCTGGCGCTTCGCCGGCATACAATTTCGAGGAAATGACTTACGCGCTGAAGACTGCCAAAGCGAAATTCTTGATGACCGTTCCTGGAAGCATGGATATTGCCGCTGCTGCCGCTGAAGCTGCTGGTATCAAGAAGGATAACATATTTCTGCTCGAAGGGAAGATTGAGGGGCTCACCACGATGGACGAATTGATACTCCTTGGTAAACGCTATGGTATACGTGGACAGGTACCTGCGTATAAGTTGAAGCCTTGGGAGACCAATTTTGACCTGTGTGCCTTTCTGAGTTTCAGCAGTGGAACTACTGGATTGCCAAAAGCGGTGGGTCTTGACCTTTCCCATTTAATCACAACATCATGGCTTTGTCAGTTACTGATGTCTTATTGCGGGTCATGATAGCTCACCAAAATGTCATAGCTCAGTGTCTACAGATCCAACCAATCACCCCAGCATCCCACAAAAAGGTTCTTGCCGTCCTGCCATGCTTCCATATAACCGGTCTTATTCACGCACTCCACCTTCCTATTCTTCTGAACGCCGAAGTTTACATGCTTCCGTCATTTACTATGAAATCCATGCTAGATACAGTCACCGAATATCGTATTGCAGAACTCCTCATCGTGCCTCCAATTCTCATTCGCATGGTTCGAGACCCGATAGTGAACAACTACGATCTCCGATGCGTTGAAAGGTTTTCCACCGGGGCAGCACCCGTGAGTGAAGAGATAATAGGTTTGTTAAAGAAGAAATTCCCTTGGACGGGATTTGAACAGGCCTATGGAATGACGGAGAGTTGTAGTTGCATTACTGCCTCGACGCCTGATAAATACTTATATGAACTGGCTCACAAGGTGGGTGATATTGTTGCTTCCACGACGCTCAAAATAATCGGCGAAGATGGCGAGTAGCTTGGTGTCGGCGAACCTGGGGAACTGTTGGCCAAAGTGCCGCAGATTGTGATGGGATATTTAGGAAACGTGGAAGCGACAAAAGCAACCTTCGATGAGGAGGGGTATTTGCATACCGGGGATCAAGCAACCATTGACGCAAATGGAATGGTACAGATCACGGATCGAATCAAAGAATTGATCAAGGTTAAAGATATTGGAGTCGCTCCAGCTGAGTTGGAGGATTTGCTGTTGGGTCATCCTGCGGTCGAGGATGTTGCGGTCCTGGGAATTGCAGATGATTATAGTGGGGGAAAACCAAAAGCTTATATCGTCAAACAAGGGGACATTGAATTGGATGAGGAAACATTAGGTAGAGAGCTGAAAAATTATTTGAAGGAGAGGAAGACAAGACATAAGTGGTTAAAAGTGTAAGGAGGTCACGATATAAAGGCGTATGTGGATAAGGAGTCACTGGGTAGGATAAAAGTGATAATAATAAGTGTCTGCAAATGACAATAGTATTCGACTTAAAGAGAGAAGACTATGTACAAAACAGTGTAGCTATATATACTACTAGCGTATAGTACTAGAAGCTCCTATAGTTACTACATTAGTATTAGTATCGATTATTATCGATATAAATCGAAGATACTAGAATAAGCTTATAAATCAAGCTTATAAATCAAGTACTAGAATATTCCTTTAGGCTAAAGTTTAAACTAAAAGCCTAAACCTTAAAGTGCTTATTACCTAAATCCGATAACTAACTTTAACAAAAAGAGGTAAAGTTCATTAGCGAGATTCCGAAAAGTGCTAGTGGGAAGATCTTGCGGCGGATATTGAGGGATAAGTCGAAGGGTACTTGTACCTTGGGAGAAAATAAGGTTGTCGTGGACCAAAAAATAAAGGCAAAGCTGTGATAGCTTTCTTTGTAGAGTAGCCGGAGACATTGTTGAATTTCACAGATGGCCGCTTCTCTCGGCGCAAGTGCTGGTTGCCTCAGACGGCATTTCAGCGGTTAAGAGGTTTATGTCTAGCATGCTAACAAAACAAGAGCGATAGCAAGAATCGCTTAACGTTCTTGATTTCACGTAGATTGAAAAGAAATTCTTTTTTCGGGGAAGATCGGGTTTTCAGACCACCTCTTCGTACATAACAAGTACAATTTTAAGGATGTTAAGGGTTATTACTTCTTATATAAACAATCAGACTGGAATAAATTCCGGGTCTGCGTTTAGCAAATACCTCCAGAGCCGACCTCGCTTAATTTACCCGTCCCAGAACATGTTATTCTCGACGCTCACCTAGCTACCGCCACCGGACGCGAGCATCTCTGCATTGCTGCCCACAAAACAACCGACAAGAAACAACGACCAACTCTTCTCCACGCCAAACGCATTGGCAAGGATGGTGGCTTCCACGGAAGATCTCCTCGTCGAGGACGAGTGGCTATCACCAGAGGAAGAGCCGCTTGCTACCAACACGTAAGTGAACATCTTTGTTTACAAAAATGGAGCGCAAAGATGAAGTCGCGTCCTTTCAGCTCGCGAGAAGGTCGAAAACTTCTTGCGACGTGAAGCTGACTACTTCAATAGACCTTACCTATCACCTCTGGTCACCCTTGCTGTAGGTCCTGAGTCCGAAACCACCCAACCAGCCATCTTTCAAGTCCACGAAGAGCGAATCATCCACATCCCTTTCTTTCACGCTGCGCTAAAACCTGATGCTTTCCTCGAAGGTCAAGAGCGAAAGATCCACTTCGGAGAGGAGAGTCCTGATATCGTGTCACGATTTGTAGAGTTTGTCTACGAAGGTGATTTCTTTCCACGTACCGAATGCTACATGAGCAAAGACGACAAAAAGAAGGTGATCTACATGGAACCACGTCTGGTTATCCGGGTAAGCCCAAAAACAGATGGTGTCCAAGTCTACAATACTAGCCTCCATGAAGCAGGAGTCATGTGCGGTGTCTACGTCTCTACAAATGAAACCTTTAGGCTCTTTGAAATGGTGGTAAAGGTTCTATGTTTCGCTGAGCGCTACGGCATCGAGGCCTTGGTTGCTGAATGTCTGGAGAAGTTGAGTTTTCTCCCAATTGGTACCAAAGAGGTGAGCAACCCCTTCTAAAAGATTGCGCTGTGCAGATTTCTGCTCTAGTCGTCCTGAGTGGTCGTAGCTAATGTCTTAATTGGTCTAGGTCACTGTTCTCGCAAAGCATGTACTTGGAAGCATCTCAGAAACCCGAAAAGATGTCTACGCATTCCTCGAAGAGAAATTTGAGCTCCACCGACTGCGACTTCCGGCCTGCAAATCCTTTCAAACTCTTCAGAATACCGGCGAGAATCTTGTTCTTCAAGGACTCATACGATTGATGAGCATCAACCCGCTAAGGCTTGACTATTCTAACCCAAAGCTTGTTGTTTGTGTCACTGAAGTCACGGTTGCAAGTTCTACTGAAAAATACGGCTATGAAAGACCCAACGTTGATCCCAGAGACGGTCTCACTGCAGGTTTTGGTGCTGCTGCAGTTGGCGAGGTCCTTCTCGTGAAGAGCACGACCAAGAATGAGTTCTTTTGTGGCTTGCATCCGCACATTGAGCACACACCAAAGAATAGTGATGGCCCGCTTCACGCTTTTAGCTATCCTGTCTCTTCTTTTAGATCATTGACTTGGCCAAAGCAATAATGGGACTCTCAACGCATGTCTTACATTCGGGGGCGAGCGTGGGTCATCTTATGGCCTACTAGATAATGGTTTCTAATAAAGGAGTGGCGAATATGTAGATAGATTGAACCTGCTCCCCTCAAAATGAGACCTACTAGAAGTTGAGACAGACTATGATAATTTAAAATTCAATTTCGCGTTTCTTCCAAACTCGGTGACTTAGTAACTTCGATGCATTTAGGACTTTCACTCTTTTTTTAATGCCCCTTTTTACCTCATCTCCCAAATCGTCATATAGGTCATTTGACAATAATGGAATTGGCCTATTACATACTAATATATTATTATATTAGAGCGTAAGAAGTCATGTCCTATACGATTATCTATTTCTTGTCGAAATATTATTTTTCGTTAAAGCACAATCAGGGTAATACTAACTCCAAATCCAATTGCTATTCCGGCTAGGTTGAATTCCTTTTATTCTATTACTCAAATCTGTCTGTACAATTTACTGAACGATGACATTTAGACTCAAAATTTAACGTAACGCTGGCGTCAACTGACCGGCTTCATACCAAAATAAAGCGCTGACTCTTGATGGACAGAAATTCCGACAACAAATATACTATATATTATTATAATCCATTTTGAAGAATCCAATTATTCAAACTATCTGATATTATCAGAACAATTTACATAAGCTCAGGACGGTTTCAGTAATATCCTGTCGGATTTAGATAAATCACTGATTCACTAGCATAGAAAGATCGAAGAACATGTTTCCACGAATTGACATGCCCGCTGCACCGCTGTTCCCAGGAAAGAAGATTATAACAAGAAACTCTGATCCTTCTTTTTACGGGAGAACAGTAATATAGTGTGAGCTTGGATACTTGTGAGTCCTCTGAAGTGTGTTGGAACGCTGCTTGCTACCTCATCCTGCTTCTCTTCACTCAGCCAAGACCCTTTTGTCAAAGCCATTTCCAGTATAAAATGTATCAATCTACATCCACTGTGGTACTATAGATGCGAGGTCTCTTTACAAAATGTGGCGTGGCGAGTGCTTGAGAGGGGATACCGAGCCAGCGAGCACTAGTGTATTTACATCTCGAATAGTACTTATCGTGGGGGTTCTCAAGCTGTGTCGACATTTTCGTACCAGATATATTTGGAATACTGTGCTAATAGGCAAATTTGAGAAACGCTCGAGTATTTAACTCAAAATTGCAGATATTCACACAAGATCCTTCGGGTGATCAATTTATTCCAAGATCTTTCTTTCGCGACTTATCTATTAATCCATCTAGGTTTCTTTGTGACGATAGTCGACACCTGTTTTGAATTTAAGCGAGGTGAGCGTCGTGGGAACTTCACTCGACTGGGAGAAATTATCGCGACGCGTATCGCGGTGAGTCGACTTCACTTCCAATTTTGTTTGGACGTCGACTTTTCAGCCGACCATCTCGTAGGACTTGCACCTCCAGACCACTTGCAATTAACGAACTAGCCGAGCAAGCCCTCAGCAAATAGCTCATGCTCCACAAGAGCAGCGTCTTCGCAACTGAACAGAGTCACAAGTTCTAACAGAAAAGCCATGTTCGATGGAGATTGCATCAGAGGAAGTTGGATCGGGGGGGGCTGGCGTCGAGCAACAACAACTCTGGCAATGGTATGTGACCTCTAGATCCAATACATCAGTGACCATGCTGACCACAAAGCTCCTACCTGTCGCCTCTCATCACTATCGTCGTCGGTCCACCAGCTCATCAAGTCACCTTCTACATCCACCAAGACAAGCTCATCCCCATTCCGTTCTTCCAAGCTGCTCTCCGACCCGACGCATTCATCGAAGGCGAGCAAATGGAAATCCACTTTGAAGAAGAGAAACCGGAGGTGTTCGGTCGATTTGTCGAATACCTGTAAGAAGAAGATTTTTTTCCACGCTACAAAGAGGGGCCACCGGGTGGCTCGGTCTGCTTAGAGCTGGAATCGCACGTTCAAAACATGTTGCCATGGCGTGAACCAGAACTATACTGCGAAAAACACCACATATCCGGATTGGTCTGCGGTACCTTCGCCGCCAGCGAAGCCTCATACCCTATATTTGAATATTTGGTTCTAGTAATCTGTCTGGCAGAGCGTTACTGCTGTTTTGAGACCTCGGGTCTAATAGCTTTGGGAAAGATGTTATTACTACCAATGGGGCCGAAGGAGTTTTCGTGTCTCATCAAACACGTCTTGAAAAGCATTCCGGAGACCAACAGGACGGTTTATGAGCTCTTAGAGAGGAAACTGCGTCTTTTCCGCCCCTGCCTCGCTCATTGTGAGTTCTTTTGGGATCTTGAGAGAAGTGATGACAATATCCTTCTTCGAGGACTTTTGAGATTGATGAACAAGTTTGACCCGCTCAAACAGCTGGTCCCTTATACAATCTTGTATTGTCTCGCCGTATGCCATCGGGACATCACAGTTCAAGAATGTGTCGGAAGGACTTTGTATGGTACTACGTTTGGCCCACAAGGAAGGCCTTTTGGTGCCGCCTTCAAGGGTCAGGTGCTTGTCACAGATGGGCTTGTCAAAGGCAAAGAAAAATTATTCATCGGAGGGTCTGCCGAGGCAGACGAAGATTCCTGGCTTTCTTATCCTTCCTCGGCATTTTATTTGTTGAATGGTGATGACTGGTCTCCAGAAGAGGAGGCGGAGGAGATGGAGGAGACAGAGTAAGAGCCAGATGTTCCATGAGGAGTCTCACATTGAAATAAGTAGAACCAAAGCCAATCCTCCCTGTCGTATTAAAAACGTCAAATGAATTTTGGCTTTTCTGGTTGCTCCCGATTTTCTAAAGTCTCAAAAAGATGTGATCTAACATCCCCCGAAAGCCAACAGAAAACTGCGTGAGGACGGAATATTCAACTACTTAGGTAATGTTGTCAGGAATTGCTCACTCGGATTCCCTGGATGCCTGCCATACTGTAATTGCTAGCCCGTTCCCCCTCCTTTGAGCTAGCTCGCTCCTAGCTTCAAATACAACTCTTCTGCCCTGAACAACAAGTAGTGCTTAAGTTATTCAGAGTAGAGTAGAGTTGATCTGGGTTGAGCAGATATTTTGGTTCAGTTGGGTAGGGGTATGAGTAAGATTACTTATACCATAAAGAGGATTAAGTAGCTGGATCCAAGCGATCAGATTAGCATGAATAATCCCCGGGGACTTGGACCGACTTGCTCCGCACTAATTAAGTAATAATTGGCAATTAGAGTAAGGTTAAAAGGCCTCGAGTAGCTTATATACTCTTACTCTACTCTACTGAGTCTACTCTACAGCTTTATAACGCTGACGGAAAACAAACCACAACTAGAAACCAAACTCAAAAGTTTCCCAAAAGAAAGCAAGAAAGTAGCCCTTACCCAAACAATACTCCAAGCCCGTAGAAAATGGCACTATATATCAGCAAGACTCGCACTACAACACTACAACACAACACCACATCACCACACAAGAGCCACGAGAGCAGCAAGTAACAATAACAAGGAGACATATTTCTCCCATCCCTTGTTCTTGTGGTGGTAGGCGTGGTTTTCTTCTATTTTCCTGGCCTTTTTCTTGGTCTATTTTGGTATTTGTTGGTATACTATTAAAATGGGATAGATAAAGTTCAGATGGATGGATGGGTGGATTTATTGTAGATTGTTTTTCTGGTTGGTGTTACACTCTTGCGATAGCGGGGTTTGGCTGACTTGGGGTGGAAGAGAAACGGGGAGGGAGAGAGTGTGGTTTGTTGTGGTAGAATAAAATACCGGTATTTGTAGATATTGTTTATTCGTGTGTATAGTGTATGGGACTTTTGTGAAGCTGGGACTTACTTGGACTTGCTTGGAGGTGAGGGTGGTTTGTATGGTTGCTGGGCTTATTTTGCAGTTCACTGTTTATCAGAATACTTGGAGACAAGTTTGAAGAAAGGAGTTTACGTGATATCCATGTTATTTGTTAACAGTTTTTGAAGAGGTTGGAACATTTTTTGTTATGTCACTTCGTATTCTTATGTAAGGAAATTATCGTCAGTGAAGGGAGAGAAGAGTGAAATTTCTATTGGCTGAAAATTATCAAGTTATGTCGTGATATCATTGGCTAGGTGAAAATATGGGGCTGCCGAGGGTGCCATATTTTTTCTGACGAGGCTGAACTATTGTCTCTCAACCTTCATGGATCTTCTCATTAATCTTCAATTTTTCCATCGCAACGTACAATATTGTTACGAACTCTTTTGCAACATACAATACACACAAATAATTCCTAATTGAAGGCGAAGTAGACGATACCGGCAATCGCCCCATAATTACAAGACCGCGACAGCCTTCAGCCTCGATCGTTCCAATGGCTGATCCTCTCCTTTCCTCTCTCTGCACAATCTGTCGTATCCAAACACCAAAATACAAATGTCCCCGATGCGCTGTACAAACATGCTCACTCCCCTGCTCTCGCCGACACAAACTCTGGTCAGAATGCAACGGAGTTCGCGACCCAACAATCTACAAACCCACCTCGGAACTCTACACACCCTCAGGTGTCGACCACGATTACAACTTCATCCACTCCATCGAAGCGCGCGTTGAGCGAACCGAGAAGGAAATCGTAGAGGAGCGCGGATTAGTGCGCAAGGCGGAATTGAAGGCGGCAAGGAATGGAGAGGACGAGAGGGATAAAAGAAAAACGAAGGGTCGTAATTTGGCGCCTGGGGAGATGGCCATTGATAAATGCTTGAGGTCTATGGGAATTAGGGTTGTGCGCGCGCCTGAGGGGATGAAGCGCAGGAAGGAGAATACGACGAATTGGAGTAAGAATCAGAGGTGTATCAATTGGCAGGTTGAGTACTTTAGAGAAGAGAGCAAGGTACGGTTTTTGGCGCGTGCGATGGGAAATAAACCGCTTGGTGGCTGTTATGATGAAGCTTGCGAGATGGAAAAAAGAGCGAATCTGACGCCGGAAGAGCTGAAGGTTTTGAAGAAACGAAAGGCGGAACAACAGAAGCAACGGGAAAAAGCAGGAAAGAGGGTCAAGCTGAGTAACGCCGAAGCATCGAATCTTCCAATCACAGCAGAGCCTATACTACAAGACCCTCGGACGAGTACTTGGAATATCTCAGTCGAGGCAGAATCAGAAAATTCAGAAACGCCAGCACAGGATAAACCTACATATTCCCAGGATAAAAAGTTCTATCTTCTTCGGCCATATACACCTTCATCTATGCCCAAAGTTTTAGTACCACTCGACGCATCCAAACCGCTTTCAGAACTACTCAAAAGGAGATTGGTTCTGGAATACCCCACGATCTACGTATTCCATCAAATCACACCCTTACCCGAAGATTTCATGTTGGAGAAGGACTTCCTAAGAAAGACGGGTCAGCCGGCTTTTGATTCTTCAGATGATGAATCGAGTGAAGAAAGTGGTTCTGATGGGGTGGATAGTGATACTAGTAGTAGCGGAGTTAGCGATTCCAGCTCGGAAGAGGGAGAGATAGCTTAATGAACGGTATGGCTATTTTGCTAATGAATTTCTCGTACTGACACTGTGATGTCTATTACGCAAATGTCAAAATCCAGCGAGTTACGATGTATATCTTGAAAGGAAGTCACAAGTAGCCTTATTGTCCTTAGAAGTTCTACTAGTCTCTTCACCCTATCAGATCAGTCACGAAAAATAGACACAGCAAATAAACGAAAGTTTGGAATAAAGAATTCCTTTTCCAACATCGTTACACTACATGTTCCTCTCACGACCATCTTACTCACTCCTTCCCAATCCCAATTCCACGCTCTTCTTCAACCTCTCCTCCCTAATCCCTCAATCTGTAATACTATTCTCGCAATCTCCATCTAAGAAGACATCTTTCCACCCTTCTTCCCGGCCTCATGAGGATCAACCTTGCCATGAGCAAATTCTGTATAGAAACACATTAAATCAGCAAACAACAACAGTAAAACCAAATATTTACATCTCCAACTCCATTCGTGACCTAGAATCCTAGGTAGGAGTGTGAAAAAGACACAACTTACGGCCTGGGTTGCTGCCTTGCTTTCCGGTCGAGGAACTCATGTCCATATCGTTGTTGCTGTTGTCTGAAGACCCGCCGGAGGCGTGGCCGCCCATCTTGCCGGCTTCGACGGGGTCGACTTTGCCTTGTGCGAATTCTGTGGGGTGTTAGTTTGTGGTGATGGGTTGGGCTGCGGATGGAAGTGGGTAAATACCTCCGGTTCCGACACGCTTGTCTGGTGTTCCGTCCTCCTTGAGGCCTCCATGTTCTGTGGGATTGTTAGATATTTGTTCTCTTTCCAGGTTCTTTTGAGGGAGGATATGTAGATGAGGATATGGAGGAAGACTCACCAGTTGGCTTATAAGTTCCAGACATTTTGATGATTTTTTGGTTTGTTTATTGGATGTAGAAGAGTTGTATGAGTATGAAGATGATTTGATCCTCCATTTCAAGGGGGAAAGTGCCTCATTATATACCCTTTTCAAAATCACAAGCAAGATGGGAAATCCAGCCAGCCTCCAGAGCAGCTCAGACATGGAGAAAAACAGAAAAAATGCACCAAACCCAGCCAGCCCAGTCCATCATCACACATGCATACCTCCATACCTACGTCCAAACGAAAAAGAAAGCAAACACCATCTCGATTTGAATCTTGATCCCCAGCCCAGCCTGCAACGCAAAACTGGTTTCAAGGACCTTCTCCTCCGCCACCTCGCTCTGCCCTGCCCTGTTCTCAGCCAGTACACGTAGTCCAGCCAAAGCTGATCCAATCCAACACTTAGAGTAGGTACACTTACAGCTTTCCCCGCATCCCGGGTCATAAATTAATGACATCAACAGTTTTTTGTTTCATTTTTCCCCTCTCCGCCGTTTCGATGGTCCATCCAATCAATCCAGCTCCCCTTTCGCTTTGTTGGCATGTATGTACATGGACTGGTGGATTGGGTGTCGTATGGTCGGACGCGTCGATCGTTTCCTGCGGGCGAGGCTTGAGGTGCAGATCTTGACGCGATGACACGTGATAGGGCGTCTTATCGATGACGAGTTGATGGAGTTTGTGGGGATTAGGTAAAATGAAGCAGTGCAAACGAAAACCGGTACGAATAGATTCCACTCCACTCCACTCCGTACCTGATGCCCCTGGGAGCTACGCAAGGCAAGGCTAGTTCATTCGATGATGTAAATCCCATCTCTATCCCTCCCCATCCGGTTTCTTCAGGGTTCCCCGCTCTTGTCAGCCTATCTGTCCGTCAGCTACGAGTACGGTGATACGAGTACCTTGAGATGTTAATCGTAGCTGGAGGACCTGGGTACGGTACCTACAGTACTGCAGGTAAATCTACCTATGGCCATACTGGCTAACAGCCATACCCAAAGCTAGGGACCACCACCAACCCACTAGCAATCAAATCTAAATTCCCCTTCCCCAAAAAATACCCATTTCAAATGCGTGGTCAGGAACACATCTATTGTACTCGATACGGTGCAGTACAGTACCACATCAACGGCACGATACCGATGAGATCACGATGTCTCCCGTCTCGGGAGATCAACAACGGCTTTCTGTTTCACTCTCAGTTTTTCCGTTTCTTTTCTTCTCACCGTATCATTGATCCGTATCATGTCATATGTCTGAGAGTCTGGTCCGGTCTGGCATGCAGAGTAACCTTGTTGATATTTTCCATACTTCTTTCTTTTTTGCTTTTTTCTTTGGTTGGTGCATCGATATAGATACCATACCGTACGATACATGCGTCTAAATACTAGTGGCTGACGAACAAGGCGTCGATATGAGCGTAATGGAAAGCACAGACGAGTGTCAATGGTTGAGTTGTTCGTCAAAAGCAAAAGCACTTTCACAAGCGGAGGACATCAGCTAGGGAAACCAGGTGGTTGAGGGATCTTCTTATGATTTGTCTAGATGTTCTTGGCTTGAGGGAGCAATTCTTTTCTCCACCTCTCAGCAAATCTCGTGCTACAGCTAACAAACATTACATAGCAATTATTATTTTTTGGTCCTTGCTTTCTGCCTTTGCTGCAATTCGACTCTACAGAACTTCGCCATGAAATTATTTCCATGCTGCAGTAGTCCCTCGTTCAGTCTTCCGTCTCGACATACGCATCAACTTCGTAGCGGGGTTATCACATAATGGCGAAAGACAAACACCTCGCGTGTCGCCTGGATCAACACAACATGTGTTGACAGCACAAATTGTACCTGAGCCCACTCCACAATCATCATCCGTTGTGCAAACTGTCAATCCCGCACAGAGAGAATTCTGGCCGCAGAATCCTGTACCGGCCGTGTCGCTGAAACAATAGCAATTGCTGTTGTTGCTGCAATTGCCAAATCCCGAGTCGCAGGTAGAACCTTTGCATGATGTGTTGGAGCATGCTCCGTTCTTGCATTCGTCCCCTGGTGCACAAACTACGCCGCATTTCCCGCAGTTGTTGGGGTCGGTGATGGTGTTTGTGCAGGTTGGAGCTGAGGCGGTGGTCGTGACTGTTACTGTGGTTGTCTAACTTTTATTAGCAATATTATTCGAGATCCCTATCTCAGATTGAGTACATACTGGAGTTGGAGCAGTGAACGTCGTAGGCAAAACTCCTATACACGAGCAAGCGCTCGAGTACCGCAAAGATCCCGAACAAGCACTGGCGTAATCAGGGATATCTCCCGCCGCACGCTTTGCAAATGGTGTAGCTGTTGGACCTAGAGTGATCGTCGTGGTTGTGCTGACTGTGACTGGGACTGGAGTAAATGTTGCTTGCAGAAAGCTCACGCAATCGGTACTCGCAGTCTTGGGGAAATCAGGACCTCGTCGAGTCCCAATGAGTGCACGTAGACAATTGTCTTCGTTGCATGCTGCCGCAATTGCGACTCCGGCGAAGGAGAGAACGAGGGGATTGTACAAGTGCATGGCTCAATCTGTAGACTTCGAGGAACCAGAGAGCTTCAAATCCAGACAGAACGAGAACAGGAGAGAGTATTAAAAACGTCAAGGAGATGAATCAGAACCCCAAAGAAGAGAGAGGGAACTCGAAGGTATACATCCTATCACCTTGTACCCTCACTCCTTTCAACTTCCAGTCCTCTATTCCAGGAATAGAAAGTGCGACTCGCAGGGGTTCACACCTCTGCATCACCAACCCCAACGCGCCTGCCATATAGGTATCTCTTCCCCTCCGATTCCGTCGTCTCCAGCATGCAGTTGCACCAAAAACAGCTTCGAGGCGCTAGTTCAGGGCTCAAGAGAGCGTTCGTAGGGAACAGAAGTAGCCCGGCAGAATGCATGCCATGTCTTTCGCAGGCTGCAATGTTCCTGTGCGGCACATGCAGAAGGCCTAGGCTGGACTGGACTGGGTTGAGCACTGTACTGTAGGGACTATTCAACGGGGGAGCTGCAGCTGTTTCCCCTCTTTACTTAGGTACTGCTGACCGAGATACTGTACTGCAGCATCCCGAAGCAATTCCTTAGAGTGGTACAAGAGAGAAAGAGCAATTTTCGAGTTTTTCAAATCTCTATCCAAAACCTTGTTCTTCCACTTTCCTGCTGTTTTCTATATCCTCATCTCTTCATCGAGAGACTTGGAAGAGTATTATTATCGTACCGCCGTTTATTTGCATGTCTACTCTGACTATTACTCATACTGGCGCTTAAACTGGACGACTGTATGCACGTAAGACCGCTCCACAATGGAGGAGTCCCTTCCAATGTTGCACCAGTCCGCATACAGTACCTACCTAGTATACACATCTGCAGTGCAACTCTGGGAAGAAAAGATATATCAGCTGCTGTGGCTTCTTGGTTCCTCATCCTTCCTTCATTCTACTGATACCTGGGCACCGTATCTATGAGACAACTTGTGCGGAATGAGGGCATCATGCTTGAACCGTTTTGTAAGTGATGGCTGTATGTGCCGAGCATTGATTTCCTGATGGAGGACGGGTTGTGAGGCCTTCATACGAGGATTTTATAAGGGGCTGGATACGCAGGTTGGGTATTGGACGGCTGCTGGCGGGTATCTTGCTAGAGCTGGGTAATCACAAGTCTTTTCATGTCTTTGAGAGTCCTCCATAAAACAAATAGAACAAAAAACCGACTTCCTCAAACCCTTCACAGTTTATACGATATACTAAACCCAACCACAATCCCCCAACCTAACAGCAACCAATTAGCAAGACAATTCAACAAATCAAGGACTCTTCCTCTTCCATTCTATTCACCTCCCGTATGCGGTACAGTACCTCGATACCCCAAGTCCTACAACAACAACATCAATTACTACTTCATAACTCAAATTTACTCAAGTACACAGCTTCCCCTCATCTCGCACCCCATTCATTCCCCTCTTCTCGTTACCCAACAGCAGTAACCCTTCTGGTACTCTACACCCCTCCCTTCTTAGATATATTTACGTTTACCAAACAAGGAATCAACAGATACCTACCTACCATACAAGACCATCAATCTCTCGCTTCTATAGTATATATTCACGTCACATCTCCTCAATCTCATTCTAGTACCCTACATTCCAAATCCCACCCTCAGTCTCTCAGACCTACCACCAGGTAGAGTAAAGCATGTACAAACATTAAAATATGCCCTGAAAGGGTACTCCTACCCCCCCTTCTACATCTCAAGTCCACCATACATCCAGTCCTCGTCCTCGTCCTCATACTACATACATCCCAGACCCCCCTCCATTTCCATTTCCATCTCCATCTCCATCTCCATCTCCATCTCCATCTCCATCTCCATCTCCATCTCCATCTCCATCTCCATCTCCATCTCCATCTCCATCTCCATCTCCGTCTCCATCTCCATCTCAGCCATCCCATCCCACACCCCTCAACTCCAGATTCCAGAATGTTTTCAAAGTACTGTACAGTACAAGTATTCTTACCTAGAGCCCTTAAAAGAGATCTACCTCTATTCCATTATAGTAGTATAGTATAGTATAGTAGAGTAGAGTAGAGTAGAGTAGAGTAGAGTAGAGTAGAGTAGAGTAAAGTAGAGTAGAGTAGAGTAGAGTACCTTAACATTTCTAGCTTAGTAAAATAAGGGACGGACAGGTTTTTTGTGGTCTATATAGAAAACGTAAAATAAGTAAAATAAGTAAAAGTGGAAAGAAAAGAGGAAAGAGAAGAGAAGATAGGGTGGTGGGAGTATAGATTCACCGCAAAGAAAGAAAGCACGTACAGTACCTTAGGACACCCTGTAGGATATCGTATCTTACTCCCATTTACCGGTGGTCGGAGAGTGCAGTTGGGAAAGTACCAAAAACGAAACCGAGTAGCAGATGCTTAGGTAGGATCTAGACCATGTCCTTGAAGGGGGTGAAGAATATGAAGATTCTTCGCTCAGCTAGACACATAGGAGACAACGGCAAAGAGAAAGAAGAAATAAAGAACAACTAAAATTTTCTTTTCAACTCGTTTCTTTTCCTACTAACACACAAGAAAGCTCTCCCTCAAGAAAGAATCTCACTACGGACTTCCCCTTTCCACACCCCCCGACCCACGCCATCCCCCCATATTGTAAATACACCTCGTACATTTCCAACTTCCACCCCCCACCACTATCATCAATCACCCTATAATAAGGGCGTGAATAAACTTGCTACGTACAGAAGTAATGAGATTCGAGAGCATGTCCGGTAGGACAGTAAAAACAAACGCAGAATGACAACCACAAATAAAGTCGCAGGATGATCGCCGGGCCCAGCCATGTAAAACGCCATCCGGGAAATTGGAGAAGGAAAAAAATTCAAA
Organism: Hymenoscyphus occultus; assembly: GCA_900536445.1. NCBI lineage: Eukaryota > Fungi > Ascomycota > Leotiomycetes > Helotiales > Helotiaceae > Hymenoscyphus > Hymenoscyphus occultus. The sequence goes on along the minus strand of UNPT01000025.1, from coordinate 208,790 downwards.
GGACTCCCCCGCAAACATAAAAAAATAACTTCTCAAATCGACTTAACGACCTCCCAAAGCAGAGATACGAGCACCGGCTGGTCTGTGAAGTAGAGTCGCCTTGGTGGTAAGCTCGCTCTCATTCTCACTTCTTCTTCCAAGGTTCTCCTCGTCACTGTCCTCAACAATCTTGGTTGGGATATCGTTTCCAATGCTGTACTGTTGGCTGTTTCGCTCCGGAGTGGTGTTTATGCTGGAGATTGACATGGCAGTGCTTGATCGATTATGGATGAGATCGGGAGTAGGTGGAATCGTTGATGCACGGCCACTTGGATGAAGAAGGCTGTCCTCGCCGTTTTCTGACTGACCACCATCGTCACTAACCGAGGCGTTTGACGTATTGCTATGTCGGTGTTTTGCTCGTCGATGACGTCTATTGGCAAGCTCCTCCTCCATCTCTGCATCGTGAGCAAGCTGAAGACCTTCAACCGCAGCCGCGCATTGGTCGCTGATATTACGGATGATGTGGGCGATGGCATCAGTCTTATCCCGGAGATGGCGATCGGCTACATCCACGATGCTCATTTGGCTGTATCGCTTACTGTTTCGAAGGCCGTTTCTGAGTCGAGTTTCCATATCAGGGTTCGTATCGTCACGGCCCTTGTATCTTGGTGTTACAGTAAGGTTGTCGTTCTTTTCCTTGCCCTCCTCAGCAACGTCGTTTGGTTCCTCTGCGTCTTCGTCTGCATCAGCCTCAATGTACTCGGCCAAATCTGGACCCTTTCCAAGAGTTGACACGAGGTGTTCCATGTGATGAGCTTGACCACCAATCAAGCTACGGAGGTGAAGAACAACACGTTGTGCTTCATCACGTTGGCGAAGAATGGTGAGGTTAGTTTGCTGGAGACCGGCAAGCTCCTTCTTGTTTCTCTTGCGCTCACGCTCGAGCTCCTCGGCAATCTCCTGTTGAAGGACAAGGGCTTCCAAAGCATCATCACGTTGCTTCTCGGTGCCCGACAAGCGAGTTGTAAGACGTTGAGCATCATCCCTCTGCTGATCAATGAGACCTGTAAGACGTTTGTTTTCACGCTTGTGGTTCTCAATCTTGACCTTGAGATCTTGAGTTTCCTTGGTAAGTTGCTCGGCAAAGGATTGGAACTTGAGGAACTGGGAGAAATTATGAGAACCGAGATCAAACGCGTGACAATTCTTGAACTTACCTGTTGTTTCCAGCTCTCAATCTCTTCACTCAAATAGTTGTTTCGCTTGGACACCTTTCCGAGCTCGGTATCCATGCGACCCTTGAGGTTAATGAAATCTTGCCAAGCTTCAAGAGCATCTCTGGAGTACTGGTTGCGCTCACGAACGATTTCGTTGAGATGTCGCATAGAGACCTTGGTCATCAATGGCTTCTTTTGCGATCCCCCAAAGACAGCCTTCATACCCGTGTTTCGACCCTGTGAAACAACCGTTAGTGATCTGCAACTTATAACAACCCCCCTGACGATCTTAGAACATTAGACTTACCATCTTTTCGCAAACGTGGTCCATCACAGCCATTACAGGATCCTGTGCCCACCATTCTGGGTCTTGGATGGACTCAACTTCTCCACGCATCACAATAATTTGACCAGCTGGAACCAATTTGCCGCCTCCGTATGCCGATCGGAGATGTTGTGGGACTCCTGACGGTGTCACGTCTCCAGCGAGCGCTTGAGTAATTCGGGTAATCATTTTGGTTCGTTGTCCTGCAGTCAAGGCGGTCGGTGGGCTAGAAGTCAAAACAAAATTACGATCCAAATCTACAACCAAAGCATCTGTAGGTGCATTGAAAAGACTGCGACACTCTGCTGTAATACCCAAGATGTATGGACCAGGCTCATCGACGAGCTCTTTTGCGTGTCTGGCATGAACCACAGGCACGTAAAGGCCACTCCACTCATATACACGCACGCAAAATCGAATGGTCTCGGCAGCCACGGTAAGCATGGCGGGGTAGTGACTGACAAAAATAATACGACGGGTGGGGGATAGAGCAGCCTCTATAACACCAACGATGTTTGGAATTGACAAGCAGGAAAACAATGGCCACATGGCAAAGTTTTGGAATCCTGTTGGGGAAGAGGGGAATTGATAGCAGAGGGCGTAGTCTTTCATATCAATTCGGACCAAGTCATTGAGTCTTGGTGCTGGGAAACTCAGGATGCGGGAGACCTCCTCGGCGTGGAAAAGGTTGGTGGCCTTGTTCCAGTGGATCCACATTCCTCGAAGATAATCACCCAAAAGATTGTAAAGGGGGTATCTAGAGAGGAACGACAAACAGTACGGAATCCAGTACGTCTCATCGGGCGAATCGTAAAAGTCGGACTCGGTTCGTCGTCGCAAATCGCGAATCGTCTCGGCACGCTTGTCGTCTGCTCTGGACCAAACTCGAAGGGCGATACCATAGAGAGTGTGGGACGAATCTTGCTGGAGAACGAAGGAATGGTGTACGCAATGTGGTTGACTACGTCCAGTACAGATCTCTACATCGTGGGGAAAGCAAGCCTAGTGCAATATTAGTAGGAGAAGAGCCAAAGACTCCATGGGCCACTTACTCTCATTGCTGCGTGTAGAGCTCTGGCAATTTCGTTATCCTGCTCCAATCTGGGACTACTTCCTAGAATCTCTGGCAACCAGAATTGTCCGACAGCACCCTTCATGTGGCCGATCTTTCCCTGGGAGGGTGGAGGAGCCTTGACCCATTGTGAAGGTTCCCGACCAACACCGCATACCATGTAGGCATGTGTGAGGGTCTTTGGGGTTCGTTGTTGCGGCTTAGAGGTCAAGGTGGATGGAATCGGTTGGGTGATGCGGGAATGAAGAGAAGAGGTCCGACTGGGGATGATCAAGTTCTGATCATTGTCTCTGGTCATTGGGCGACCTTCGCGATCTGATGTGCGAGGTCTGAAGGAGTGGGCGTTGAGAGAGGGCCCCATGGTCGCGGTTGTTTGAATGACCAAGTTATTTGAGTCGGATTGGGTTGAGTGTGGTAGTTTGCGTGAGGTTGAAGTTGAGGTCTTTCAATCCAATTCCCCTCTATTTGTCGTTTTCCTAATACTAATAGACTGGTTGGCCACCTCCAAAAAACCAATTGAAACTGAACTGAGCAGATCTTCTGGGGCGCGCGGCGGCAGAAGCAAAGGAGTGTAAAGCTCGAGTAGAGATGACTCGAGGAAGGAGCAGAGGAGATGAGCTTGAAGCAGTGGTCGTTGACGAAATTAGGTGTCGGCCGAGGTCAAGTAGATTGTCGGTATTGTTATCAAGTGGCGGCAGTCATAACCGACTAGTAATTTGCGGGTTGAGGCAATTCACCAGCAGACAGAGGAGAGCAGATGAGAATGGACGTGGTGGCTCAATCTTTCATGCTGTGTGCAAATGTCACTGGCACGGTTACTGGAGGTGCAGACGCGGAAACAACAGAAGAGAGAGAGGGCAAAGAGGGCAAGGAGAGCAGGCAAAGGCACACCAAGAATTGCAGTTTGGGCTCGTTATGTTTTGGATGGCGGGTGAGGATCAGACAGAAGTGGGTTTCCTCATTACGGCCATTTGCTGGAACTGCCCAGGGACGGGGATGAGTGAGGCCCGTGGACAGTGGACCCAGTCCAACAGGGACAGGGGATGATGACAGCCGACGGGGGGAGCTAGAGAGCAGAGAGCAGAGAGCAGAGAGCAGAGAGCAGAGAGCTTGCAAGTCAGTGAGCGAGGCTGCAAGCCTGCGAGCCTGCGAGCCGAGGGGATGGACCATTGACTGGATGTGATGTCTTTGGGAACACTACTCCGTACCCGCCACTACTGCTACCACTACACTACGCTACGGACTGCCTGATAGGCTAAACTTGACATGATATGGTGTTTTCTAGAAGTGTGGTTGATTGTCAGGTGATGGGCGTCTTGGGGGCACAATCACCTTAAATGAAGGTGTCGAAAGGTACGATTGTCTATTCTCTACGCTTACCGTCCGTACTCTCCTCCCCTTCTGGTTCCAAAGTTTGTTTTTTTGTACGTGCTGCCACCTAATCAATAACCTTTCGTTTAAGCAGAACAACGAACCTCTGCTTACTACTGTGCTCGGTAGGTTGTACTTCTATACACCAGGGGGTGGTCACTCCAAACCACTTACTTGTAGAAGTACACCAACACACCCCCCCTATGGCGTGCCTCTCTGATCGCCATTTCTGTGCCTGAATGGCCCTGAATGGGCACATCAACCAGGTTAATAGAATGAGATAGGCCACTTCCAGCGAGTTGGTGTCATGGTCTGGAGGCACTAATGCAGAGTTGATGCACGCTGCAGGCCTCTAAGCTCTTTGGGGCCCGCCGCCCTTGTGAAAAAGTACTTTGCTCCGACTCGTCGCCTGCCCTCCCCCCGGTCAGCACATTATGGCCCACAGTATTTCTCCGCCAAACCCTACCTAGGTACCTAGGTAGTACCACTTCAGGTACTTACTGTACGAATAAGCTGAATTGGCACATCGGATACTTGCTACCTAGCTACCCTACGCAGTGCCTCTACTTCTTGGTAGGTACCCAGGCCAGGCCAGGCACTTGCCCCCCTTCACCACATATGCAGTTACAGCTGCAGCTGCAACTACTGTCCACTTCCGCTTCCGCCATCAACCTCTACAATAATATAATGACACTACTGCAGTCTGCACTCTGCAATCTGCATGTGAAGTGTATCTTCCGTGTCTCCCTCCTGCTGCGGTTGGCCATCAGGCTGTGTCCATCGCCATCGCTATCGCCATGCCATCGCCAAATTGCGCTTTGACTCGTCGCTCTCGGGTCATTCATCATTCATTATTTCCGCATTGGTGAGTTGGTGCCTTATCACGTCTCCCACACTGATAATTTACTCCCGAGTGGCTCTGGTTCTGGCTCTGGTTCTCAGGCATCTGGTCATGGCCTCGGATCGTCAGAACCGCCTACCTATCGAGTCAACTCACAAGCCGTTTCCTTCTCCAGTACTCCGTACTCAGTCATCAGCGTTATTCGTACAGCACACTACCCTACCGGCACTGTAGCCTTGATCGACCCAGTGCCCACGATCGAAGCCATGTCGAACGTCTGCCGTGTTTCCATTCAATCCCGTACCATATTTCAGTGTTCGGGAATCATCATGAATCCAATCTCGCCGTTGTCGTCTCATCTGCTCAGGGGCAAACCCGGGGCTGGGGGTCTGCCAAAAAAGAAAAATGCTGCCCCTCCAAAAAGTGCCCATGTTGATTTTACTGGTCGAGATTTCAACGCTCCATGCACGAACAGTGACGAACTGCCTTGGACTAGCCTGTCCAGACAATAGGTATCCACGCTTCCCTTCGGCAAGTGGGTGAAGCGCTAGAATGGGCCAGATGGTGATCAAAATCCCAAGAACTAAGAAGTGGAAGGCAAGTGCAAGTGCTTCCCGTCTGAGTCTGTTTCTCGGTGCACCGAAGATCTCCTTGAACGCGAAAGACATCCGTCATCCGCTGGAAAGCTCAGATGAAGAAGTTGTCAAGGTACCCAATGAGAATCTCCAGGTGCTCCTTTAGCTTTCGTTTAATACGCCTGCGTCCACATCCGTATGGAAATCAGGAATAATCGGCAAACCAAGAACCAACCAATTCTTCCTCAACTCATTCCGTCGTAAAGGCTTGCTGCTGAAAATTTCCAACAAATTTGCAAAATTTCCAGGAAACTCTCGTCCCAAAGATCACGCATCTTCATAAAAGCAAACGGCTCAAGATCCAAATCACTAATTCCATGGAACCTCCTTGTCCCATCCCCACCCTAAAATCGTGATTGATTCGTGTTACTCCAACCCCTTTCCAGTACCAGCATGAAGCTTGTCAAACCGTTGCGACTCGTCAATTCCTGCATTCCTTCCTACCCTACCTTCCCAAATCCGACACATCAAATGACTAGCAGCTTCAAAATAGCTAACGATGTCATGATGATTCCGCACTAGAAGCCACTTTTAAAATTGATGGAAGCGGTGGAAGTGATCCGCAGATATACTTTGTAGTGTATTAACATGAACGCGGGATATCGAACCAGGGCGATCCCTCCAACGCTAAACTTTAAACCCTCTTTCAGGGCGTGTTGAACACCCAGCTGCCCCGGAAACGAAGTCCGCAGACCAAACAAATCTTCTCAGATAAACAACGCCAATAATCATTGAATATCATGAGAAACTAATTCGTTACTAGCAGATTCTTACAACCTTCATCCCAGCCTTACATACCTTTCCTTGGGCTCGTGATAATTCAGTAATCTACTGCAAACATCACAGGGCTTTCGTTCGTCCCGAGGTACGGCGGTACCTTCTTTCCTAAATGTTTCAAAGTACCGATCATCAGGGGCTTGGTTGCAACACCGTGGTACTCGTTCGTCGCAACATAACTATTACTTCGAAGTACAAGGAGTCTGGTATCGAAGGGGGATCATTATGCGTGCTCGCTACTGAGCTACTCTACCCCATAATTGAGAAGACGAGACAGAGAACTCCAGGTCTAGTTCCAGCTCCAATTCGGACACCCCCCAATAATCCAGATATGGTCTTAATGGAATTTGGATGTTATTGCAAATCATCATTTCTTTCATTGGAATTTTGGGATTTTGGGGCCCACTTTGGATTGGATTGGATTGCATCTGATTAGATTAGATTAGATTGTGGTTTACTTAGTATGGGATGTGGTTTTGTTTCTTATTTCTTTATTTATAACGTCTATGAATTAAGGTGAGGTGTAGGGGGTCAGCCCCTAGGTATGGCACTGGCTGTGCTAGTGCTTACTAAGCCTTGCTAAGAGGGCCACTTCTCCTTTATAGTAGAGCCCGAGAAGATTCCTTCTCTCTCCTTTATGAAACTAGTTGAATACTATATTAAACCCTCTATATATACGTTAGTCCCCTATAATATCAGGATTTAGGATACCTTGTTATAGATTCTATATTATTAGTATTAATAATATAACTTAGGAAATTTTAAAGGGAGGATATAGGATAGATAGAGTTACGAAGTATTATTTTTCTTTTTTTTCTTCTTATATATTTAAGAGGTATATATATAGTACGACTAATATATACCTTATCTTACCTACCTAGCTCCTTTATAACCCTAACCCTAACCTTACCTTAATATAAAGTCGCCCTCTTATTCTCCTATTCTCTTATTCTCCTAAGACCTAAGACCTAACCTTATAAAGTAACTATACTTATACTATAATATAATTTAAACGTTAGGTACGCGATAACTTATAGAAAGTACGTAGATAGGGACGGGATAGTTTTAATATAAGTTAATTCCTTGGTAATTATTATAGTAAAGTAAAGTATAGTAAAGTAAAGTATAGTAAAGTAAAGTATAGTAAAGTAAAGTAAAGTAAGGTATAGTAGGATATATATATAGAAATCAAAGAAAATAGTAAGATTAATTAATATTTTACCTTATTACTCGGGTTAGGCTAGGTTAGGTTAGGTTAAAGGCTATATATATTAAAGTCAACTTAACTTATTTTACTAGATCCTACCCTTTATTCCCTCTCCTTTTATATAAACTAGATTAAACTTCTTTTCGTGTAAACTTTTCGTATAAAATATACTAGATCGATCGAATAGAAGAAAGAATTATATTCTACTATTATAATATAATATAATACTAAGGCTAAGACTAAGACTAAGACTAAGGCTAATGTGAATGATATATAATTATAAGTTTAAACCCTGGAGAGGTCTCTGGGTGTAATAGGATATAATAGGATATAACTTGGTGATAGATTGATGGATATATAGGTAGGTAGGTTTACCTCTAGGTAACCTATTCCTCGGTGTAAGATAATATAAGTTCTATAGGGTACTAGTATTTTTGATTTCTTGATTTCTTGATTTTTTTGGTTTATAGAATGGTACTCCTCGTTCGTTTAATATGTAAAAGTTATCTTCGCGAACCACGAAAGAAAGAAAAGTGGAAAATATAATCATCGGAGCATATACCCAACCCTCTCTCAGTGCAAAAGACCTGTTCGTCACTAACTCCCACACTCTTCACACTCTTCATCTTCATACCCTCTCAAATCTAACTTCATAGCGTCATCCTGAAGACACAAGATGATATATATATACGATATTCCAACTATTATTCTTTCCTATATCATTCTCACTTACTATCTAATCTTTTTCTGTTTCTGTTCCTTGACTACCTAGACGATAACATAGACGCTTTTACACTCCCTCAACTAGAAGTGAGGATTACATTTCGGTAACCATATACAAGTGTTAGTTCTCTATTTACATCATCAAACTCTTTCCTCTCTCGTCAGAGAGGGGAGTTTTTGTCATACAAAGGTATGAGTTTAAAGTTGTAGGTTCTTTATTTTAGACTGTTAATAGGAAGGAGAAGGTGTTTTATTACTAATTGCACATTCTATTATTACTCCAAGGGGGTAAAAGCCTGTGGATGGTTATCCTGTGTAGGATTATTTAATGAATAGGATATATATAGCATTGTCGCTATGATATTTAGCCGAAAAGAGTAATAGATATTATAGTTGGGAAGTTGATATAGCTGTGTTAATATAAGTGAGATGGAAGCTTGTAACCAGCGTTCGGCATTTGGAATTCCTTTCCATTCCAAGGCCCCCCTATGGAATATTCCGTTCTAAATAGTATAAGTGTTGGAATATTCCATTCCAAAGGGTGGAATATTTGGAATTCCAGTTGGAATTCCACACGTTATCCGTAAAAATGTAGTTCCGGTCCGAGCGACTAATAGGAAGCCTACCTAGCCTTAGCACCATATTAATATTTGAGAATCGCATCTATACTATTAATACTACAACAATAATAGCGCAAAAGAGCCTTAAATACTCGCATTTGCGCCTCCTATACTAGCGGCACACGTTAGTATACGTACTCTAAACCCACTTATATTCACCCTGCGCAAAAGAGCCTCAAATATACGCATTTACGCCTCCTGGACTCGGCGTATAAGTAGTATAAATACTATAAAACCACTCGGATTTACCTTAGTTATATATAGGAGACGGCGATAATTAATTAAGCGTAGGTAAAATCACAATTTTAATACTTACTTTATAATAAATAGAGCTCTCTTATTAGTTGAATAGTAATATATATATATCCTTTAGAATTCTAAATTCCAAGGCCTTATCCTTTAGAATATTCTATTCTAAATTAGAGAGCCTTTAGAATATTCCACCTTGGAATGGAATCTTGGAATCCTTGGAATCGTATTCTAAGTGCCGAACGCTGCTTGTAACTAATGTAATTATTACTCCTACCTCTTTGTGAATATATATGATCGATAATATTGTACAGAGGGTTGATAATTCGCCTCTTTCGAGGATAATACCAAGGATAGATTGGTAAAGTTAGAAATACAGAAGAATACTCATTTTTGAAAGTTGGATGGTCAAGGGGTGACAAGTCAATTTATAAACTCTCTATTTGTATATATCTAAAACAAGGCTATCAATCTTCTTATGAAGCAACTATATCCCTCCCACCTTTCCTCTACAAAAGATATCATCGGAGGTAAAGTTATGTCTCTTAGCATCATACCTACCTCGCATCGTCAAAACGGGAGTTACACTCGACATATCACACTACAACTCAACCGTCCCATTCCCTCCGTTCTCCTCCGGTCTAGAAGGGTCCACCCTTACCTTTGATCCCCCGAAAGCAGAATCACTATAATAAGTTTTGTTGCCCATCGCAATTTTTCGAGGGGGAGGATTTGCTCCGTCGTACGTCTTTAATCTCTTGGTATGCGGCGTGTGATTGGATGGATGGACCAAGTGGGTTTTCTGTGGATGTGTGTGTTGTCTTGGAAGGGGGGAGGGTTTGCTCCGTTGTATTAGCTTGCGCTTTTTGGTGGGTTATACGAGTATAATGAGGGATGTTTCTTTTGAGCAAGATTGAGCTGGGGAAGGGTTGGGTGGGTTGGGTGGGTTGGGGAGATGTGGTTTGTTGTTTATTACGTTGTGAGAATGAGTTGGTGTGGGAAATGGGGATTTTTTGTGCTTTTATAGATTTGATTTTTTGAGCCTTTGAGGGGCGAAGGGGGAAAAAGGGTATGAGAAGGGTTTTTGGTAGGGGGTTTATTGTTTATTGTTTACTTAGGAGGTTGTTTGGCAGTAGAGATGGTAATTGGGGTTATACGCTGAAAATTAACGAAGTATGGGAAAGGGTATTTTCCGATAGTGAGCTGGATGGGAATCTGGGGATTTTCCATGACGTACACTACGTCTAGGGATTGGATGAAGAGGGGTTGTCGATTAGGGTTGTACCCGTACCGTACTCGAGTATTACTGTATTGAGGGAAGAGGGAGGGGTGGGGTGGAAGGGATGATGTAATTTTGTCTATGTTTCACGTCCAACGTCATTTTGAGGGGTTGTTATCAATTCAGTTTGAAAAATCTTGGTTGGAATTTTGAGGTTATTTATCCCCTCTTTTGTTCAATTTGGTGATTTACTTCATTATACATACACAATAATAATAACGAACCATTTACTTTTACTCCTCGCCAATCACAAAAATCGAAGCAACAGAATCCAATTTCTGTCATATGTTCAAGTTCAAGTCCTAAGCATCTCCCACACGAAACATCCTCGCCGCATCGAAGTGACTAAGACCCCAAATGATTCGTCTTAAAGCTTCCCAGGAGGAACAAAAATGCATTTGTTGCTCTTCGCAACTTTATGAGTGATCATTTTTCTCCTTCGTCATCGGTTTCAGCTTCTTACTCCTTTGATGATTAATGAACTGCCGGGATGAAGCTCACTCATCTTACATATCTTTATGGTATCGAGAGAATCTCGATGAAATGGAAGATGATAGGACAAGGTATTAAAGTGACCTCCCAAGGTGTTGGGGAAGATTGAAACGTGAAGGTTGTAGCTCGTATATGAGTTACGTGGAGAATGAAAGAAGAAAAGAGATGAAGGTTTTTGTTGCACATCGCCGAATTCAGTGACAGGTGAGATATCAGATCTCCCATCGGCCATCCAGCCACCCCCTAAACTCCAACACTACTCACACACATTCTCACTTGGCCATTCAATCTCCAAGACTTCCCGGCGAAGGGTTGAATAAGCCGTTGTTTTGTTGCACTTCGCACGCCGATGATAGGTCACAACCTATCCCATTGCAACCCTAGCTTCCAGTCATGAACCGTAGGACGCTCAGAAGTGCCGTATAGGATGGTATTGATGCCCATTCATGTACGCATATCGAAAAAGGGGCGATTTCTTGATTTTGTTGCATATCGCGATCCTGTTCCGATCGATCATGGGATGGGATTCAGGAATTTATCCGGTGGCATGGGTGGTACACGGGGGGTATTTGGCACCCGATATCTATCTTGTAAACGAGTACTCCCTTCATTATCTATATATCAGGATACAATTCATTGCTTCGGAAGAGGGGTTGGAATTAGCGGGTGGAAGATGGAATGCGGGATGTGATTACAAAATCTTCTGTAGCTCTTCGGACGAGCCAGACATTTGAAGATTCGTATTGTAAGCCTTACATATGTTGTTGATGGTAAGCACTAGCGGGTACTGCCTTGCAGGCGATGCAAAGGATTTCTCCGGGTTGAAGTGATTTGCGAATCTTAGTTTAGAGTTATTTGTTGGGTTACTCTCGTTTCTCCTTGCAAGGGGGTTCGCTTAAGCGTTAGATGAAGCGGGGATGGACACGCGGAGATCTATTGACTTGGTCTGTCAGATGACGCGTAACCATACTTCTCAAACTCGGAATTGATGTTGGACACGATGGAAAAGAGGAGTAAGGTTCACGACGTGAAAATGGACTGATCTGGCACAGGATGAGGTAACCCCAAAAGAATGAAAGATATTTTGCAAAAACTATTCAAGCAAGACGGCATGCAACCGTGGTAACAGAAAGTACACTATCATAAATCATCGTACACTATTAAAAAATCATCGAGTCATCCATCATCAGCAGAGAGCACATCTCAGTTGACTATAAAGCTCAACGTTTTATCCCAAATCCCCAATCCATATCCCATATCCCATATCCCATGAACCATAACCCATTTTCTGGCCCGAGCCATTCTTATTCCTAGGGGTATCCAACCAAAATGCTCCAGCGAAATGACCACCTTGAGACCAACTAATCGCTTCCATCACAATCCATCTTCAACTCATCTAGGCTCCTTTTCAGCTTACACCTCTCGTCATTGAGCTCGGCCTTCTCCTTTTCTAGACTTTCGATTCGTTCCTTTGCTAGAATCAGAACTTCGGCCTTGCTGATTCTTTTCGCCGAGGACTCTTCTTCGCCAGTTTTCAAAGTAGCGCCAACTGGCAGAACAGAAAGAAGGGTGTCGAATTGTTGATTCAATCGATTCCGATATTTCCTCTCTATCAGGTTGTGGTTCATTCGACCGATAGAATCGGCATAACTGGACGAATCCCTTCTTGTATCAATCAAGGCAGGAGGAGAAGGATGAGGCTTGGTCGACCTCGTGGGTTGATGTGTGGTTTTGTTGCGCTTGGGTGCCGGACTGGCAGCGTTTCCCTTTTTGGATGATCTAGTCGTTCGAGTTGGTCTGGTTTCTGGTTTAGCTTGGTGGTTCGATTGTGAAATTTGCGGTGGATTTGACACGGGCATATTCGATAAAACTTCCTCAGCCTTTCTCGTGGGCATCTGCTGTTCCATATACGAGGTAGACTGTAAACTCTTCCAATCGTCATTTTCTGTCGACCCAGATAATCTACCAGATTCGGCTACGGGGTAGACGAGTGGCGAATCACCATACATTTCGTTTTTGACGAATAAAACAGTAGGCGACGGGCCCAGATGGGGCTCTTGGTAGTTTACTTCAAATGGGTTCCCCGAGTCGAATATTGTTGGGCTACAGTGGTCCTGAGAAGATACTGAATCTGGCGATAGTGTTTGTGCCGAGCTCGACCAGGTGGCCGTATCTAAGTTTGGGAGCTCCCATTCGGCTCCAACGGGATAGGCATTGTTGAATTGGTCATAGAAGAGGGACGAGTGACCGAGCCCTGAGTGTCGATATTGCTGCTGTGCGATCTTTAGCTTATGGTGAGTACAGGAAGTAAAGAAAAGTAAAACTACCTCTTCTCGGATGCTCGGATCAGACATCCCTGGGGATTTCTTCGCTAAAGTTGTGTGATTGTGAGACTCTTATAGCAGGAAGTGACAGCTCAATCAAACGATTCAGAAGACAGTTGAACAAGTCAAAAGAAATCATTGACAGAAAGGATTGAATAAAGAAGATATCTGAAGGCTCGGCAGAGATAGCATAGAAACGTATTGAAATGGAGCGGGGCGCCGGAGAGAACGAGACCGAGAGAGACGCATAGCAACAATAACAAGGGTTTTGGTTGCCGATGCTAATTCGCCATATCCTGCGGGGAGGAGCATTTGGCATGCGGAGGGATGAATAACATGCAAATCCCGATAATGCACAGGTAATATCCTATCCAATCCTTACGAATTACAGGTAACACCAATAAGTAGCCATCGGCAGCCTGGCTTGGCGATCAACAAACTATGGCAATCGTGTTGTGAAATTCGATGGCACAGTAACATTGAACCCTGCAAGGCACAGTCAAGGATTTTGATAGATCTCGTCCTAGTTTGGCAATTGAACGCGTCGTGCGTCGACCATGTAAGCGATACGCTGGGGGAGCTTGTTACAAATTTGCATGTGTTGACAGAGAAGTCTGATGAAGAGGGGTTGGGGAATATGGTCTTCTCAGAACCGAGTTTTGATATTGTCCCGAGGGTCGATTGGAGAAGGAAAGGAGAGCTTCTTTAGTTTAAGCGACAAAGAAGAAGGAAAAGACAAGCGAGGATTTATGATGGATGACGAACAGTAAACTTTGGAACAGAGACTGAAGACGTCCATGAGGCTCACTCAGGACGGAATACCTCCGTATGAACTGGAATCTTGTACTTGCAAGGTTCGCTTGGAGTAACACGTGACGATGAGCGTTGCCGTCTTCCATAGATCTCGTGATCCACCCACTTCCAAGTTTACCTACTCCGGACTTACACCAAATATCTCAGAGGCCTACTGAGATACTTTCAACTACGTATTGTAGAAATGGCCTTTCCCGTGACGGAAACCCATCGGCAATCAAACCTCTCAAACGACCGACTGAAAAAGAGCAAGCCCAAACCAACCAATCCTATAGAGGAAGCCATTAAATCATGGTTCAGCACTCTCCCGTATGATCTCTTGGAAGCAATACAGCAGTCAGCACTACTGTCAACCGCACCGAAGAGATGGGTAGTGTACCCCCCGATGCTTCTTCTGCCCTCGGGTAGCTTCGAGGGAAATGAGTGGAGGGAATGTCTATCGCTGGACATCCGAAATGCAGAAGAAAATTTGTGGATGAGGATTTTGCAAGATGTTGGGAAGAGGGAGGGGAAGGGCGTATTGACACACTTGGCCATTAACTCGGGCATTCCTCTTCTCAACGAAAGCCTTGTTAATGGGACCGGCAAAATCGGCCCCGATACTCGCCAGGGAGAGGAAGAAGTATCTATATCAAACCAGGAACATGACGCAGAACATAACATCCTTCGTACGCCGACTGGTCTCAAAATCCTCCATGGTGACTTTGGTCCTTCTTTATCACCTACCGCACTTCCCGCAAGCCAAGATTTTGCCTCCGCATTCTGGGTCAGTACAAGGCAGAATGGGATTACACAAACTTGGGCCCCGCGATACACGATGTTTAGCCGAGGCAATATCAAAGAAAAAGCCCGGATTCTGGATTTCCATGTCAAATGCCCAGAAGGCAGAAAGAGAGGCAAGAAGGAGCTGCAAGGGGAGGCTGCTGTGGACCTGTATGCTGGAATTGGCTACTTCGTGTTCAGTTACGTTAAGATGGGCATGGGAAAGGTTGTGGGCTTTGAGATGAACCCTTGGAGCGTCGAGGGGTTAAGGAGAGGGGCTGTGGCCAACGGATGGAGCGTTAGAGTCGTACGAAGCGGCGAGGAATGGCTGCCTGGCGATGAAAGTGTCACCGTATTTGTCGAGGACAACGCTATGGCTTTGGGGAGGTTGGACAAGCTCCAACATACTTGGTTGGGGAAGGTTACACATATCAATTGTGGACTTCTTCCCACCAGCGACCAAAGCTGGGAAACGGCCTTGAGGCTTGTGTCGAACGATGGCTGGCTCCACCTGCATGAGAATGTAGGAGTGAACGAAATTCAAGCGAGACAAGAGACTATCGAGGGCATCCTCCAAGAGTACTTGAGCCACTCAGCAAAAACGGCCGAAGTACAAGCTGAACATGTTGAATTAGTCAAGACTTTTGCCCCTGGCGTGTGGCATTGCGTCTTTGACATATTAATTACAAGGCAGTAATGATACATTTCGTCATGGGCGTCGAAGCCGTCGGTCATACTCTATTCTCCTCTATCCAAACCAGTAAAAACGTTATTCCCTCCGGAATTTTGCTGGTATATTGTGTTCTACGATTGCGAGCCTGTCCTCTGCTGCTTGCTTCTCGGCCTCGTCTTCGAGGTCGTCATGCTGCTTGAAATGCTCAATGTCTTCCGGATGGATCAAATCCTCCTCTTTCGTGTTCTCGTCGTGATACCTGTTCCTCGTCAATATCGTATCTTGTTTCTTCATTTGCACAACCTACTTCTCCCAATGATGAATCTCATACTCCATCTCCATATCCCAGTGATGTCCTGGGCCCGTTCCAAAGTCGGGCAGTTTTCCTGGTGGCCCTTTGGACTTCCCAACCCAGCCTTCACAGAAGTTCATCCACTCCTCCTTCTCAATGATTTTATTATGGTTCGTATCAATCAGCCTCATCACCGTATCCACGATCTCGTCCTTTTTCGACTGCGGTGTATCCTTTGCGCTAGGGTCCTCCATGCCATAGAACTTCAGAATTTCCGACTGATCCCAGAAGCCGTTGCTGTCAAAGTCGTGGAGGGTAAAGAATGCGCCTGGATCGAAGTTGCCGATGTGATGTTCCTCTATTGCTCCATTGTTAATGACTGCCCAACCCGTAGAGAGGTCATAGAGAACAGATTGAGAGCGTACCGGCCATGTGTCGCGTCGCCCAATCCGCATCTTCAGCGACCTGAATTGGCTTTTGATGGCTATTGCCTCCCCCATGCGCTGTGACAAGTGCCAATGACGTTGCACATAAAGCTAATACCCTTCGGCCGGCCATGTTGATTTTGTGAAGAAGGATGCGATAGAGGAATTGATCGAAGCTGATGTGTACTCGAGTAGTTGTTTGACTTGGTCTAGCGTAATTACTAAGAGTGATTGAGAGTTGTAGAGCGCGTCTGGGAGAGATCTGAGATGATGATGTTGACAGCTGTCGAGGCTGACAGTGACCTAAGGGTCAGGTATGAAGTACTGGTACTGGTACTGGTACTCGTACAGCTGGTACATGCTCCGAACAGGCGCATGCTGCTGTTTATTTCGCTGGAGCTTGGGCAGCCGTGGCGTCCATGTCCCGATGGATGGGCACCTGCAGCAGCGCAGCTCCCTGAACGGTTCCGCTTATGGATACCCCGTTTCAGGGGCTGGGCTGGGGTAGAGGCCCGAGACAGGGTCCCTGGAAGGCTGGAAGCGGCACCCAAGCTTCCAGCCTACCCTAAAGCGTCATTTCCCTCAACCTCAGCCTTCCATCTCAAGGTCAACCATCTGCTTAACGATACCATTGACATCCACACCGCCGAATTCTGCGATACCTCATACCTCTCATACCCCTCATACCCGTGATCAGAATGAGTCGACCTATCGAACAAGCCTTAAACAATCTAATACCCCGCCATCCCGGTGCCCTGCCACCGGAGCTTCTCGAGCTAGCGCGCTCTCTCCTCGCCCAGTCTCGCAGTATCGCTAGCACGCTGAAAGCTGAGGAGGAGATTGGACGAACCTATGCTTGCGCCAACATTGCCTGTGAGAGGTAAGATAGGCGAAAAGGCTTGCGCGTACCCACCACGTATTCTCAATGGCTAACAAAGTAGGCTGAAAACGACTCTTGACCTGCCCCCAATCGAACCTCGCCCTCCTATTCCCCCTCGTGCCTACGCAAAACTATATGGCTACTTTGACCGAGCTCTCACAGCTTCCAGAAGGAAACCGAGAGCAGAAAATCCCGTCGACCGAAAGTCATCAGGTTCAAGTACACCCAGCAAATCCCTAAATAGATCATCGCCAGCTTCAACCCCTCGGAAACTTCCACAAAAGCAAACGCCCTCAAAAGCGACCTCGTTAGATCTTTTCAGAAACCATAGAGCGCCAAAGTCAGGATTGAGGTATGCAAGCAATGCAGATAGAGACGCGAGAATACCGAAATGGCTTGCGCCTGTGGTAAGGAAGATGTGTTCAGAGCTTGGTTCGAGGAAAGCAATACCTCATGTTCTTGCTGGTGTAGAAACTATTCTATGCCTCCCTTCATCGAATCTCTCAGAGGAGGATGCCGCAAGACCCCAGCCAGGAGAAAAGATCCCAGCGTTGGTCGCAGCGGTATGGATTATTGTTGTACAGCACTTGAACGATCAGGATACAACAAAGAAGGAATTTAAAGAGCGAAGGAATAAGATTCTCAGGCTATATGAGACAATAAGGGATGACGAGGAAGTCATCGTCAAAGTTGGCGGCGAGGGAGATGAGCTGTGGAACGGTTGGGAGGCCAGTGACGCTAAAAGTATTCAAGCATGGATTATGTCGATCACGACAAGGAAATGGTTGGAGATGGATTGGTTTACCAATATTGAGGACGACAACGAGAATGAAGTTGACCTTCAAATGCAAACTGAAAGTGATACCTCTGCTGGATTAGGAAAGAGGAAAATCGGGACGACGATGCAAGATGAATATGATTACTTGAGCCCAGAGAACAGGGAGCAATATCAAGCTTGGAAAGAGGCGATGCTGGCAACGATTGATGATTTGATCGCGGGAGGGATTATGGATATGGATGTCACTGAAGATTGAGGCAGGAGATGGTTTTGAAACCACTCAAGTCAGGAATTTAGCTCTGATATTCTTAGGATACATGTATATTACAATCAGACTAGAATTGAATTCATTTTAACACCTTGGCCTAGTGGCGTTCAGACTCCAATTCCTTCTCATCGTGTAAATGGAGTGTTATTTCTTGTTCCCTGTCAGATTTTGTGCGTTGTTGAATTCAGTTTGTATTTTGATGATGGCTTTTCTATTATGGTTTCAGTTTCCTGACGGTTATCTATCTTTCTTTACTCTGCTATGCTCGTTATTCCATCTGCTTAGCTATACTTCTCCATCTACTTTTAATAATGTTACGATATGGCGGGTTACAGAAACTGAGCATGAAAAACTGTTTACAGTACTGAATGATTTGATTCGTTCTCTGATCTTGACACCTAGCCTACATACTCGTCACAAGCCAAAACCCCACAACCCCAGAATGCTCCCTTGTTCATTTCAATTGGTTCTCGCAGCAAATCCAAGACGCTTTCGCCCATAATCATGAACAAGGAACAAGCCTTCTAGCCAAGGGGTTCCCAACAACACAAACCCATCCTCCTCTGTATTCTGAATGGCCCCTAAGCACATGACGTTATCATCAAGCTCCAAAAAGACCATATTCTTGGGCTGAATAGTGACCCGAGCCGCTCCAATCCCAAAAGTAAAAGAGGGCAAGGTCGAAGCACAAGGGAATGTCCAGAATCCAGTGGAGAGTTGGTACGCCCCGGCGACTTGCGCGTAGTACTTCTTTGCCATGGAGAGTGGCAAGAGGGTGAGGTTGGTACCGGAGTCTGTGAGGACTAGGTTGGTGGTTCGGTTGTATGCCCCTCTTCCTATGGCCCAGCCGCTCCATTCGAAGAGCCAGTAGCCTGATGCTGCCCAGCCGGGGGTTGGTACGACTGGTGTCCAGATGATGTTGCCGGTGTACTTGCTTTTGTCGATTACGCCAAAGTCGATCGTTCCGATTCCGTTTCGGACGAGAGCGATGGTAAATACAGACTCTGAAAAACAAGTTAGCTTTTGTTTTCTTTCGGATATATATACCTATCACTCACCTGCGAGAAGGTTATCGACAGAGAAGCTGAGCCACGTCTGCTGTGGTTGTGGTGATTCCGAGTCTGTGGTCCACGTATTTAAACCCATAATCCCATCAACATTCGTCAGTTGTTTTAAACGATCCCCACCAACGTCTTGAGCACATTCAACTGGAGTTCCTGTAAGACCAAATTCAAGCCCATCTGCCCAGACAGTATCTTGATAAACCAACCCGTATGCACTCCCTGATGCATAAGGAATGTTGAAGGATTGGCCTGGCCACCTAGCGGAGGCATGAGAGTTAGAGGCGTTGTATATTCTGCGTCCTTGAGTTATAGTCTCTGGCATGAGCCATGACCAAACCCAAAAGTCCCCAGAACCTGTATCGAAGAGAATTTGGAGTGTCTGGACAGGATTCTGATTGAGATCCTCTCCCATGCCAACAGGGTATGTATATCTAATCGAAACGCTTGTTAGAGAATGCTTTGAGTTTAGTCCTATGTTCAGTACTTACAATCCATTGTTGTCTTTGGTTTTGACGCCGTTGGCTCTTTTGTGTTTTAGTGAGGTGCTATTCGACTCTTCTGCTGCCAGCTCCATGACACCTTCTCGGAGTTGCTTTGGCATGCGGATTCTATGCTTTCGAAATGGACGGGCATAGATGTCGGTTACTGGAATTTCTCTTGGTTCCCAGTTGGGATTTTTGTTCTGGGTAAGAGAGAAAGATTTTCGTGTGAAGTTGGAACCATCTCGAGTTATAACCTTTCTCTCTAGAAGTTGGGCATCGATTGTTACTAGCAAGCATAGTAACACAAGTATCCACGGGCTCAAAGACTTCGAAACTGAAACGGTTGACTTGGATCCTGTCATGTTGAATACTTTCTCGACTGAAAGTTCTGGCTGGAGATGTTCTAAAAAGGGTATAATACACTTAAAGTAACCGATGGATGAGAAGTGTTCAACACAATAGTGTTGGCGAATGTTATTTGACAATGTTTGATATCTTTCACCCGGAACTGAGACTTGTTAAATAACTTCAACCCTCCCTCACAACTGAGTCATTATACATACTTCGCACACTTCCCATCACTCGCTGCGCATCTGAGCCCTCTACACCGAGAACTATCGCCCGAGAATCCTTTCGCGTACAGGCAGCAATCCGAAAACGAGCCCCAAAACGCCTCGGTACCAACACCTCCCCCCAGGATATCCTTCTTGAAAGAGAACAAGAGCTATTGGATTTCGACTTGATTCAATAATGGAAAGGCAGATTTCTCCAACAACATGACGCGTGCTCTCTCTGAGTCTGGTTCGAGGTGGTGAGCTGAAAATCGGCTACCAGTCATCCCACGTAAATATTGGCTTTTCTGACGACGGCTGTGCAAAGCAACGAAAGCAAGCAAGAATACAAGACGAAAGAAAAAAAAATTGAATTATTTCCAAGACAAACGCTTTGTCCTCGCTCTTCTTTTGATGTCAATACCCAGTAGCTTATCCATATTGAGAGCATGTGGGGACCGCTCCATCTCTACCTCCTAGGATGGATCTCAATACATGTTTTTCTTTGGTCGTTGGTGGCTCTTCTACTTTGGCTCGTATTTAGGCGAGAGGGATTTAGGCGACGCCCTTTCTCCATACTTGCTCAGGCGTTGCGATGGTGGTTCGCAATTTGGAATTGGGGGGTGTTTTTTCGAGACGAGAACTTTGGTAAGGGTACCTATTTGATTTACTTTTTAATCAAAATCCGCTACGTTATCATCTGGAAGCTTTTTTGGGGCGTTGCGCGTGATTTTGCCGTAGGGTAAGGTCTGGGCGAGGGTGGTGATCTGTTGGGTTTTTGGGGCCCTTTGGGATACGACGTTGCAGTGTGGGTGGGACGGAATCCTTTCTTGTTGAAGGTTTCTTTCGGATGCCGGGTTTGTTTGATGCCTCAGTATTTCCATTGCAAGTACGTAGTCGGAACAAAACCTGGAAGTTTTATTTTGGGTACGAATACCACGTGATGTTTTTGTTTTCCTTTCGGCTGTATCGTTCGTGCGGTTTTGGAAATAAGGGGGGAGCAAAGTATAGTTCATGCACTACACTCTGGCTGCAGATTATCCCCAGTAGCCGCTCACGATTTTTAATATACCGAGCACATATTACTCCGGCGATCGTAAGATATCACGTGTCCGACTGGTTGCAGGAAATGGAATACCTAAGGTTGGGATTCTATTCTTGTACTTTTTTTTGGAGAATTGGAAATAAGAGCTACTTGATCGAACTAGCCTTCTTCAAAGTCTGCCTTAGTTTCTTCAGTCTACGGTGTAATAGTCATGGGGCGAAAGACTCAGAGAGGACACCTAATCTGTTCTGACGAGCCGTTTGGACCCTGGCTGGTGTGAGCGGCATGGGTCTTGCTCATACTTCTTCTCAGGCGCAACGAACGTAAGATGTACTAAGTTTACGAGGGGTGTCTCTCTGTAGAATATAACGTAAAGTCCCCAATGAAATTTTACGTTTGTTACGTCTAGGAGGAAGAACGCTTCCAGAAAGGGACGAAGTTGACAGTAGAAGTTAACACTCGATGACTAGATCTTCTGATTCAAATACAGACAATATTTCTTTGATCGCCGCATCGCATAACAAGAACATCGAATCTCGAAGACTATCCTGTAAGTTTCTTCTTTTGCTAGCACATCCCAAGAATCACATCTGCTCATCTGACCCGCCCACCTACGAAGATCATTCCCAATCAAGATCCCCTTCCCACGCCCAGCAACCGTCCTGCTTGTTGGGCTTATATCGATAGTCAGTGGGCTATGTGTTGGTGGTGTTCGGCTGTTCAGCTGTTATCAGTCGACAAGGAGTGAAAAACCGGGCTATTGGAAGAACAATATATTGATTCATCACCAATATTGTAAGCCTGAGCGGGTTATCATGGTGAAGAAATGGCTTTGAGAGGAATTGATGGTGTGGGTGTCTGAATGAGTATGAGTAAATCTTCCTCGCCAAGTGTAGATATCTTGGAGAGATACCGTCACATTAACTGGAGGCGGTCTATTGAGGTGAGATAATCAGTGGGGAACACTGTCAGCTGTTTAGTATAAGAAGTCTATCAAATTCTCACATTTTAGCAGCAGGAGCAACTCGCCTGAACACTATTTACTAAAATTATATCATCCAGAAAGGCTACGGAGAGTATTCCAAACGAATGAAGTGAATCAAGCAAATGAAATGGATTAATTTCAAGATAGAATTAGACAGCCCCGCACTTGGTGAATAAAACGAACAAGGCTAGTTCTCCTATGTTCTTCGCCATCCCCAGATGCCTCCCAATTACAACCATGCTCTCAAGAAGGCATAGCCCATTCACCCTACTTACACACTAACTCGTCTGTATTTCTGAACGCCACCAACACCCTATGAAAGGTTCAAGAGGTGAATCAGTAGGAGAGGTGGTCATTGCTCTGTAAGATTACACGCTATCAAAAGTCATTATGTCAAAACTCTAGTACAAGTAACTCAATTGTCCTATTTTACCTAGGTTAATCAGGAGTAAAAAGTATCAATTATTCTAAACTATTCGTACAATTGGTTTAGTTGGATAATGTCTTTAGGATAATATTTTTTATATAACTCAGGGGTGTACAGAGTAATGTCCGCCTCTCTTACATATAGAACAATCTTGATATACACTCATAAATTCCACCCCTTAACATCCCACCCCCTAAATTACCCCCAACAAACATCCCCAGTAGCCAACTCAAGAATACCCAAGTTCAAAGGCCTACTCGCAAAAGACTTATGAATTCTAATCCCGATGGTGAAATGAGTGTAAGAAGCATTTCAAAATCTCCATCCTCATAAAATGCCAACATGGATAGAGCAAAACACCCTTGACAATCCCTCCATTTATTGCAAAGCAGACACTAAAAGTAAAAATGTGTGAGCAAAAGGTCCCGACTGTAGGAGGTGTAAGTCAGTTAGCAACGTTCGACGTCTGGAACTATATTCTATGGAACTCTATAGACTCTATTCTATCTAGAGTCCTTCCAGAGCGTCTTAAAATAGAATAGACTCCTTCTATCGAGTATCCTCTAGAATTCTAGAGCTATTAAAACACGTGATTTAGGGGGGGTATATAGAGCTAGATAACCTAGAAATATATAGGAGTACTAGTATTGAATATGTTTAGCGTACTCTAGAGGAGTACCGTACTAAGGTACCTAGGTACCTAGCGAGCCTAGCTAGAAGGTATATTTACGTAACCTGCATTTAACTACCTAAAGCCTAGGGGACTTCCTATTAGCCTACGGAGCGGGAGTACATTTATCTAGGTTATGTAACAAATTCCAGCTAGAATTCTATAAAACTCTATGGAATACCCCCTTTGGAATAGACTCCTTTTATTAATATACTAAATAGAATAGACTCCTTCTAGAGGAGGGGTCTGGAATAAAATAGAATTCCAGATGCCGAACGTTGTCAGTTAGTTTAATCTCCCTGATCTAACCCGGAGAATTTGTTGAACCATCTGTATAGGGTAAGTCATAGATTTTGGTGCAGTTGTGACAATACCATGGGAGTAGAGTAGGAATACTGAATAGATCGTAGCAAAAAAAATAATGAATCTGTATAAGAAATCTGATGCCATGTTTGAGAGCGTTGCAAAAGAAGCCAGTCATTTCAGTCTGAGAATGTTCTCTATTGGATTGTTTATGTGCTCCTTTGACGAACACACAGTAGCTAACTCCCCTAACTCAAAACCAGCCAATGAGATAAACCAATCCCAAATCTATCAAGGCCAAATGGATCCGAGAAATGGAATCCAGTATTCCCTACAAATCTTTGGCCAATCTTAAGTACGTATAAACACATCTATAGACAACCGGGTTCCAGCGCTCAAGTCCACGTTGGCACCACTTTCTTCAAGAACGACATGAACTTCCACAAACCAACCGCATGCTCCACATTCCCTTCTGGATCGACAACCCTCTCGGGAAACGCGATGCCCACCCCATACAACCCCTCAATCTTGTCTCCCGTCTTTGAATCCTTGAAGCCTCCAGTCTCGTGGTCAAATTCGACTCCAATCTCCTCTTTACCTCTGAATATCTGAGGAAGGGGATTCTTTCTGTAGCCAATCGCGAATATTGCTTTGGTACATTTATGGAATTGTTCTTTGTATACCCTCAAATCATCCCCACCGTTTGAGTGCAAAGTATTGATCTTTTTGATGTACTTGCCGACATCGGAAGTAGCTAGTTTGTCTTCTTCGAGGTGGTCGGCGGCCCAGGTAGCCACTTCGCCTTTGAGTCCAGTATTGTCTCGGAGGATCCAGCCATCTTTCTCCACGGCATATCGCAAAGGGTGACGTGTAAGCCACTTGATCTGGATTGGTTTACGTGATTCTTTAGCAATATTGTACAGATTTCGGAGGACAAGAATGGCGCTGTGAGAGGAGCCGATAACTGCCACAGTCTCAGGCTTAATACCGCCACCAATCTTCTTATGAAGGACAGATGGTTTTAAAGCGTGATCGAGATGCACGATATTTGTTTGAGCATGGAACTGAAGAAGAAAATCGACTTTAGGCATAGAACCAGTGCAAAGGACCACCATCTCGGATTGTAGAGCCGAGGGAACCTTGTTTAGCTCTACTTCCCACCCCTCAGTCTGTCTCTTGTTAACTGGTTGCAAACTTGAAGATGGAGGGTCAACTACTTACAGGTGTCAAAGTTGCACGGAGGGTATCATCATTATGTTTGTAAACACCATGCGATTCATTAAAACCGTCTGACAGCATAGCACACAAGTCTCCTGCTCGGGCGATTTTACATGTCTGTTCCTGGTCCAGGTCCTTCAGCGCCGTGTATGCATTCGGCTTCTCGCTTTCTTCAATGACTTTCTTGAAACTCTCGGCCCCTTCAGCATACATTACAAATCTTTTGACTTTCGTATTGCTACAGGGCAAATATGTAGATGTCAGTAAAAGATCACGTGTTTCAACAAGGTGCAGGTGGCGGGGCGGGGAGCTTGTCACCTAGGCACCTCACGATATCTCTTATTCAATCGTCCGCCTTCAAAGGATGGATCCGACCATAATATAGGCTTTTTTCCTTGGTCTAACAAGTTTGCAACCGCTGCGAGGCCCGCAGGTCCACCTCCAACGACGACAGCTTGATATCGCGTCGGTCTGGCGGTGTTCTCTTCCGTAAATGCTCGTATACATCGGTGGTTGAGGATGGAATGGGAGACGGGACTGTGAGTGATGGCATTGGCAGTCAGGAATGCCTTCCGTACTGCCCGCATACGTGGTTGCGTGGTGCTGGAGAGCAACATGTTCTTGTCATGTGCTGTGTTGCGTCGATTAATGTTTTTAATCGTGTTAGAGAGCCAACGCGCATCCTGGCCAATCCCAGAATCCTTTTCTTTTTCGCGCTAACGTCTACTAGCGCCAAGGCACCATGAATGCGTTCATATACATGCAGGAGTCGTGCTAGTGATTACTTCACAACTGGAAACTAATGGAGCAATTGAGGTTCATTTTGTACACCTATCTAGTAGTATTTACTAAGATAATCTAACCCCTCTCACGTCCGACTCAGAATCGCATCTTCAGGACGCCCTCGAGCCTGAGAAGTTCCCACAGCCAGATACGAAATCCACGAAACAACGACCAATAGAGTTGGTATCATAGGCGGAAAGCCTCCAATCGTCTTCGTCAGGGCCCCAGTCCAAGACGCAAGATTCAGCAACGCATCCAGCGTAACGATGCCAATAGACAGGACGAACAACGAAAGCTCTCGGGCACTTCTTCGCTTAATCCCTTCCATTTTGGTTATGATTGTATTGAGTCTTTCAGCCATTTTCACGTCGGAAAACTCTCTCTTTACTCTTTCTCTCCCAGTTTTACCCATCGCTTCTAGTTCCTTCTTAGACATTTTATGAACTGCTTTGTTCATGACCGAAGTCCAGCTCTCGACATCATCGGGTGGGCATAGCCATCCTGTCTTCTCATGGACCACAGTCTCGAGTGGACCGCCGGTATTGGCTGCCAGTACCGGGACACCAGCCAGCATTGCCTCTAAGGGCACAATACCAAAATGCTCGTTGGATGGCGTGTAAACCAACAAGCTTGCTGATGCCAGGAGTATTTGCTTCAGGGCATTTGGTACAGATTGTAGGAATAAAACGTCGACATCATCAGCGACATTCAAAGCTGTTACAATTGTTTTGGTAGTAGCAGTTTTGAGCCCAAGGGATTCCGCAAGAGTTACAAGTTCCTTATGGCAGAGTACGTTTTCTTGCACACGATGGTCATATCCACCTGGCCAATATTAGCGCTTCCTTTTCCACCATGATGAGATAACATACCGGCAAGTACAAGTCTGGTCCCCTCTCTTCCATGTTTCCCAAGTCCTGCGTAGGCCTTGATAGCAAGACCGATATCCTTCTTCCTCTCAAATCTATTAATACTCAAAATTACCCCTCTGTCGCCCCACGCCGCAACTGCTTCTTCCTTTTCCTCAAAGGTCTTCTCTCTCACATCAACACATGGATAAACAATCTCAAGATCCTTCGATTTCACAAGGTCCGGCCATACTCTGCTCACCACTCCTTTGGTAAATCCCGAATTGACCACAATAGAATCCGCAAAACTCATACTCCATTGTTCCAGCGTATCGAAAGGAACCCTATATAATCGCTTGAACAAGGACGATCTGCCTTGCGCAAGTAATAAATCGGGGAAATGACAGTAGAACAATATGCGTGTTTGAGGGTAAAAATATCGAAGCCAAGGGAGACCTGCGCTCAATTGATCCACAACGAATGCGTCTGGCTTTAGTGATCTCAATTCGGATGTGAAGTATGTCGAAAGAATGAGGTGGAACTGGCGCAGGATGGCGCAGATTATCGTCAACCGAGAGAGGATTGAGGCTGGAATTATAGTGTTTCCACGGACGCGCACATCCAATGTCCCTAAGTAAGAATTAAGATCTGGTCTGCGAAAAAGTCTGAGTGAGGTTTGGTACCATCGCGAGCTTCATCGAAGCAGTGCTTGGGATCGCAATAGCTGGTAAATATGACCACTTTATGCCCTCGATTTTGTAAACCTACGGCTGCATCAATTATCAACCTCTCAGCACCCCCAATTCCCAGGTCTGGATGGAAGAACAATATGGTCCGCGGCTTCGTACTGGTGGGCGGTTTTGGCGCCATTGTGTTGTTAGTGACAGCTCAAGACCTCTCTTGATAGATCTCTGATGATGCTGCTGGCCTTGCGGCCAAGCGACAGGGGCAGGAACCAGCAAGGGGGATTTTAGGGCCCTGCAAGGCTGAAGTTGGCCCTAGTGACCCCCACCAAATTCACCTGCATCTGCGCCAATGTCAGCCTTGCGAGCCGAGGCTCCAAGACGCCAACTTCGCGGTAGTCATGGGCAGTGATCAAGCACATGAAAAGAAATCTTTCACAACTCAAAAGTAAGATTACAATCACTCCTGTACAGTTGTACCTTTGATATCGAGTACCTGCAATAAATCACGCCCATACTGTAAAAGTCCTGTCAATTATTCTTAACCCAACTTATTTCCAACCAACACCATCGATCACCACCCAAAATGGCATCCGCATCCCTCCCAACTCTCTTCACTCTCCCCATCAGTCCATCCCCAGACGCCAAACCGATTGGCTCAATCAGCTGCCAACAACCCTCCAAAGGCGTCTACCTCCTCATATTCGGTTCTGCCCCCGACAACCGTCTCCTATCCTGCTTCTGCCAAACCTTCCTGCAAGCCCTGGACATCCTAGAATTCGAGTACCCAACCGGAGTAGTAATCACCACCTCAGCCATCCCCAAGTTCTACAGCAACGGCCTCGACCTCGAGCATGCAACGACCACTGATGGGTTCCTCCCCAACAGCCTCTGGGCACTCTTCAGACGATTGATAACGTGAGTTGCGACTCACCTTGCTCCAGCGCTTCCGCAGCCCAACCTAGCCACCCAGTGAAATGTAGAAAGCTGATGAGTCCCGCCCCAAAAAGCTACCCCATGCCAACCATAGCCCTTATAAACGGCCATGCCTTTGCCGGCGGCTTCATGCTAGCAATGTACCACGACTACCGGATCTTCAGTCCCACACGCGGCTTCCTGTGCATCAACGAGCTCGAGTTCGGGGTTCCTCTCCTACCACCTATGTCCAGTATTTTCCGTCAAAAGCTCGATCCCTCGGTCTACAAAGCCGTGGTCCTCGAAGCTAAACGCTGGAATGGAAAAGATGCTTTAGAAAATAGAATCGTCGATGGGTTAGGGGGCCTAGATGAAGCTCTGACTCTGGTGAAGGAGAGGAAATTGACTTTGATGGGTAAGACGGGAATCTATGGGACCATGAAGGAAGAGATGTTCAAGGAGACTTTGGGTTATTTGGAAAGTAAAGAAAATGCGAAGTTGGTTGGCGACCTGCCGGAGGGAGAAGTGAGACGAAGGGAGAATGGAAAGAGGAGAGTTGCGGAGTGGAAGAAAAGCACCCCTAAACCAAAACTTTAGGGGGTTTCGATCAGATATTGATATCATCTGTGTACGATATATTAAGACAGAGCGTCACAAGAACAAAATGTAGACAAGTATTATAACTTCCGAGATGATTTTTCATTGAGAACCTGAGGTTATCTATCTCCCTATGCCGTACTCTTACTTAACCAGCCATGATCAATCATTAAGTCATTACCAATACCGCGGCTACCTATAACAATAATAAAACACCTTTGCATGTCCATGCCAAACTCCCCAAACCATGCATGGCCCTAGCCTTACAAAACACCCCAAACACCAAAACTCTACAGAAATCATTCATTCTTCAGGCGGCCATCACGCAAAACTGTCTTCTGCTCCCCATCTCTCCTCGAAAACCGGTGTTTCCGGTATTGTTGCTTCCACAGGCACGGGTTCTTGCTCCTGTTCACTTGCACGTTTGGCATCTTCAACATCCGCTTTCGACGCCGCAGCCGTCACATTGCCGGGCGCTTCCGGTTGCGTTATCTGAGCCTGACAGGCTTTTGGAGCATCGGATCCAAAGTCAATGACGAGTCCACGGGCGACGAGAGCGTCCCATATGTTATCCCGAGAATCCAAAAGTGCACGATTGACATTTAGACCATCCAGAACCTTCAATCGAGGGCATCCACGAAGCATCATGATCTCAAAAAGTCTTCTGAGCATCTTCGTAGACATGTCCAAGCACCTGGCATATTTTGCGTCTCTGAAGCTATCAGCTCTGGCCATTGTATAGGGCTCCGGCAATGGTATCTCTTCGTTGTGCTGCCTCAGCACCATGGAACCGTCCAAGACAGGAGGATAATATCCTTGAGTCAAAGGATTTGCTCTGAGATCAATCAAGGTGGCACCCGGGAATTCTGATAGATCGGCTGTTACCCTCCTCAGACTGGTCAGTCTATTGCCGGCCAAGTGAAGCTTCTTCAGACGCACAATCCCTACCAGAGGGGAAATGTCCCTTAAAGCATTGTAATTGAGATTCAGTACGCGAGTGTTGCAAATGAGTTGTCCGAGATTGGGGGCCAATGATTCTAATCCACAATTTGCAAGTTCGAGGTACTGCAAGTTCAGGAAATCGACATTGGGTTCAAATGAGTTGATCAGATTTCCAGACATAAAAAGTTTGCGAATCTCGAATGCCTCGGAAAGGAATGAGAGGTCGATGACAGCGCCTTCCTTTTGCTCTCTTAGTGACAAGCTATCTAAGTGCTTTGCTTTGAGAAATCCAGTAAGGTGAACGAGGCGATTTTTGTCGAGATAAAGGGTGCGCAGATTTGGATATGGGCCGATATCAATACGCTCCAAGTCGTTACCACCTAGCCGGAGACTTTTCAGTGTCTCGAGGCCCTCGGGAGCTTCAACATAAAAGCTGCTTAGCTGATTTTCTTCTAGATCAAGGTCTGAAAGAGAACGTAGCTCATGCAAGTTCTGAACATCGCGGATTTGGTTGTTTCTGAGATCAAGATGCGTTAATCTTTGAAGCT
The DNA here is from genome assembly GCA_900536445.1 of Hymenoscyphus occultus. Taxonomy (NCBI): domain Eukaryota; kingdom Fungi; phylum Ascomycota; class Leotiomycetes; order Helotiales; family Helotiaceae; genus Hymenoscyphus; species Hymenoscyphus occultus. The sequence continues at coordinate 178,727 of UNPT01000025.1, read as the reverse complement.
CCGTGCCCCGAAAGTCGATCGATTCAACAAGATTGCCCCGGAGACGCAAGCTTATAAGACCATCGAGCTGACTTATACCATCAACTGACTTGATCATGTTGTTGTCTGCGCGGAGTCCTCTCAGATGAACCAAGTTCTTAAACGCTGACAGAGATTCAATTTCATTGTTCGAGATATCGATATATTGCAAGTTGCGGAGGTGGCCCCAAGCAGTGAGATCGCTGAGACAGTTGTGAGAGATACGTAAATGTCTCACTGAACTTGATATTCCGTCCAACTGATTTATCTGATTGTGGGAAGCGTTGAGTTCCACCAGTTGCCCACAAAACTCGTCAAGCTTGTGCAGATTTGAGAGGTCCTTGTTACTGAGGTCCATTTCCTTAATATGCTCCCAGAATGGTTCGAACGGCTCAACCTCGGTGATTTTCTCAACAAGATCTTTTATGGTACGAGATAGTGTCTTTTTCGTATTGGTTCCGTGCTGAAATGGCTGTCCGCCGTCTACATAACTGACATTAAGACCAAATGATTCGTCGTCTTGATGCATTGTAAACTCGGATAATGGACTGAGACTCAAGCGTCCAATCTCGTGAGTTGGCCGCGGGGTCAAGGACGTGGTACTGATAGCTCGTCGTGAGATTGCTGGTGTTCCTGCAGCGACGCTGACGCTTCTTTGCTGAAACTCCCCATTGTATCCATCCTCGTCCCGCTCATCAATACGTGATACTGGGCGCACCGGAAAGCTGTGACCGCGAAGCGAGCCTCTTCGTAACGGCTTCTTCATAGAGGAACGCACCCTCAAAGACACCGATCTCTGCTTGCTTGCATTCTTGGTGACGATGATAGTACTATTTCCCTCATCCTGGCTCTCATCGCTATCACGTTGAAAAGAAGAGGAATACACATCTTGGTCCGGAGTTGGTGGAATGAGCTCAGCAAGCGGAGATGAGAAGGTTATGGTGACATTGCGCCGACGTGGTGGGGTTATCGGCCGGATACGATCCTCATGTATGGAGATCTCCTTCTCAATTTCTTCCTCCATGTCCAGTTGTTCTTCAAGTTCCGCCTGCTTTTGGCGATGTGTCATAGGGCTGGTTTCTCGTGGAATTGCTGACAAGTGGCTGTCGTCATCTTCTGAGCCATATTCGGAATTCGCTGTTATCGAGCTGGCCATCGCCACTGCCTCACCCGTTGGCTTTTTAGCAGGTGAATATGCTGTAATCAAGTTTTTGTGATACTGATTGTGGTGTTCCTCTAGAAGCTCGGTAGTGTGTTTAAGTTGAGCAGCAACAGTCTTGATTCTTTGCAGTTCCTGGGTTTCATCAACGGATAAATCTGGAATACCCCCAAATGGGTCTTCTTCAGTTTCGTCAGAAGGTAAGAAATTGAGATTCCCCTCGTCGGCACTATTCTTTCTCTTGATCCAGATGTTGCGTTGACGATCGAGGACCATACCAGCAACCTGCTCAGGTATAAGGTGAGATACCGTTTCTGGCGCGATTACACGCCTCGAGTCAGAGCCCCTCGACGATGCGGTTGGTATTGATCTAGATGTTGATTGACTGCCCGAGGAGGCATAACCTTGCGTCAGAAACTCGGGGTCCTGTCCGTCACCGGAAACAACCCTACTTGGGTTAGTTGAAGTGGCTGAATGCTTTCTCTTCCGTAGAAGGTCTGGATTTGCCGAGAGTCGAATATTTGGGGGATCACTTTCAATGTACTCTCCCAGGCTTGGCTGTTGACTTAATACCCTAGAACGTTTTCCTTCTGCAACCTCTTGCGCTTCTCTGATAGCATTAGTGGCTTCCTTTGCCATTGAGATCGACCTCGCCGAGGAAGCAACAACTCCTTCGAAATCGTTTGTCTCCTGATATTTCCGTAGATGGTTGAGAAGTTCTGGGTCCACTTGTTTCTGTGGCAATCTCTGTATAGGTGCACCATCGCGACTGGGTGGACGAGAAAACGGTTCCCTGGTTGACTCTTGATAGGAATCTTCCAAATCCTCCTCCTCAACTTCGACCCCATCCATGGAACGCTGTCGATCGTTGTCTGCCTCGCTCTCTTCCAAACTTGCTAAACCGCTCCGAGGTAGGGCTTTTCCTCTTATGCCGGCCATGATTTTCTTGGCTTCGTCCAAGAAATCTTGCGTGGTGACAGACCCCACGCGGTTTCCATCGATCAAATGTTGACTTGCACCAACCGCTTGTGCTAGCCTCTGGCCGTCGCTTGCGTCAAGTTCGGCTTGCACCTGCGCAATCCTTTGGTTCTGTAATAGCCTTGCTTTCTCTAAGAAATGTCGTCCTGATTGTGAGCGTGAATTGCTCCCTATCTTGTGCTGACCCTTTTGGCTTGGAGTTGGCGATCGCGGACGAAGTATTTCGCGCATGGCAAGTACTTTTGGATTTGCAGCCTGTTGGTCATCAATATAACTTGCATCTTTTTCTTTCTTCCCAATAACCGACTGATCTTCTCTCTCTCCAAACGACTCCGATTCCACCTCGCTATCGGAGCAAGCAACTTCTACTTCGTTTTCCTGCAGCGTTCTTCGCCGTTTCGGAGTGGAATCCTTCGAGGGTGATATGCGTAACCGTTTGCCATCTGCATCCCCATCACGTTTTCTAGGAGTCTGCAGGTCCTCAACTAACTTGTATGAGGGCAATTCCGTCGTAGAATCAGAATTAGCAGTTCCTGATCGAGCAGTTTGAATGGTAGTTCTCTGTTTGACAGTGCTTGTTGTATGTGTCGAATTGGCTGTGTATTTCGTTTTTACCGAGGCTATGTTGTTGCCGTTATCGTGCTCTGGCGAAAGGTCCAACTGGAATGTGAATGTCGTTTGGGCCCGATCAAGAACTGGAAGATGGTTCATGCTGCAGTCCTCATCTGACTTCTGAGAGTCATATGAGATATCCTCGCTGAATTGATAATCATCCAAGTCTCCCTTTCCAAAACTACTGAACTTGGCTGAAGCTTTCTGTTGAGTAGTCTTACTTCCCCCGGTCCTGATTGTAGTTTCCGCTGAGGCTGAACGTGATGCTTCATGATTTGGTAAAGATTTATCCTGACTACTGCATTCTTCAAATTGACTCAGCCGGCGTAGAAGCTTCTGATTTGTGAAGGTATCGTAGGTGTCAAAAAGTTTCAAAGGACTGCCTGAATTATTTTCATTTTGTTTCTCCTTTGACTTGCTAGGATTGGCATACGGCGTTTGTGGTATAGGAGACAAGCTTCGACTAGAAGACGCTTGTCTTTCCTGTTGATCTGACGTTCTCGTTTTGTTGAACACGGGGTTAAATGTGGGGAGATTCTTGGGCGTGCTTGCTTGCATTGATTCCTCTGGTAACATTGCGGACTCATCAATGGCTGGCAGCGAAGAAGGACTTAACATGCGTCTTTGAAAAGAGGCTTCTTGCGATCTTCCTCCCCTTCGAAGATTGACGAATCTCCCATTGTGAGCAAAATCATCCGGGTCCGCAGTTAATTCGAGTTTCTCACTGGCGTCGGAATCATTGAAATCGTCATTCGTTATGTCCACCGATTCTTCCCGAAATTCCTCTAAACGCTTATTCAATTCTGCAGGTGGGATCCCGGCGACAAAATCAATGTTACCAGTGCCAGTTGGCTGCCTTGAGATAAATACCGGGCTAAACTCCTCGTTGCGAAAATCGCTTTGTCCGCTGATAACACGGCCAGGTATATCTTTCTGGCTGGTCTGGTGTATCACAGAAGACTCGGCCCCCATCGAAAGGTCGTCGCCTCCCTTCCCCTGGTTGGAATTGTGGTCTGCGGATATCCTAGGCTGAAAACTGCTACTCCTACTCAAATTTTTGGAAGAGAATTCGCTCATGCCATCACTCGCTCGTCTATACTGAATCTGCCGCGGCTGTCTAGCCTGTTTTTCAGCCGCGTCGTCGACCTCCTCTCCACTAAAAGATCCTGTTTCTGACTGGGCTTTTCGATGGTTGTATGGCGGGGGACTGGACGGCATGACGCTTGATTCTTCGAAATTCTTGGGCGGTTTTGCCGTTGCAGGCGGAGGTTTGAATATATTTTCAAGCCCTGCGGAACTAAATAGATCGCGCTTTTCGCCATATGCAACATCGCCCTGTAATAATCGTCTTCTCCATTCAGGTGTTTCATGGTTCGCTTTATTTGGCGAGATATTGACCGAGCCGTATTCGATTGTGTTATACTGCACTGATCCGTTGGCCGAGTCTGAATGCGACCTATGGCGTGTAGTGCCTTCTTCCTCGCGAATGTTATGCGATATATCATCCCGCAATTTCGAAGGAATTTTCGATGCTCGTTGGGATAATGGAACATTGGCGTCATTCAAACTTCGCTCGCTCAAAGGGGTACCGTATTGGCCCAATTCTGCGGCCGATTTCTTCTTTTGTGGGTTGTATTTTGGTATGCGACTGTGTTGGGATTGTGGACGAGGGGTAGTGCGCGGCGATACTGAGTTGCAGGTTGGCAGAGAAGGCGCAGGTGAGCGTGAGGGCGAGCGTGAGCCAGATGGCTTTGGTTCCGAAGGCCAATCCTCCGACAGGTCTTCCAACCAAGCTTTGTCCATTGTGCAAGAAGTTGTGTGTGTGGGCGTGTTGGGGTTATGCGCTGGTCGGCATGAGTGCTGGTGCTGTACCTACGTACTCGTGTCAATTGTTGTGCTCGCGCCTGTTGGGTCGGCGGGCGTGTTTTTGGACGCGCAGATGCGTTGGGGGCACCGTTGTGATGTTGATGGGTGGAGTTGAACTTTGCTATAGTCGAGATTGAAATCAATATTGGTGGACCTGAATGTGCCAATAAGGAATACCTGTGGTTAGTAGATACAGTCCCTGTGGTCGGAGGATTCTTCTGCGGTTGGCATACGCGAAGAGGGACAATCGATGATCGCGTTGGCAATGGCAATTGAACATCACACCCACTTTTTAAGATGTGGTCCAAGCGCCATTGGCATGGCAACGGCGATCAAAACGACAAAACCTGGTCGGTTACTCATCACCTGCACCTTCACCCTACCTACCCTTCCACTCCTGCCCTGGAAAATACCCAGTCGGATACGATCACTTTGGAAGTTGGAGGCTCTACAGAGTACTGTACAGTACAGCGGTACGTAAATAGTGTGAAAAGTTCATGAGGCAAAGCAAGAGTCGGCAAAGTGTGAGAGATTGAGAATGCGGTCCATCGATTGTACCCGGATATCAACTGTTTCTGTCATTGACCTGTCTATCATCCTAAGGTAGGTGTATACCAGGGTAATCTTACATGATTTAATACAAATACTCCGTATGTCTATATCAGTTCTTGGACGAGAGATTTCATGGCCTTGAATTTGTGAAAGACCAATCAATCAATAAAGTACCAAGCCATACCTACCCATAGGTAATTTATCTATGATGGATGGGTGGATATATAATGGGAGTCTTGGAACGGGACCTCGGGAAGGGTGATGCATACACTTTACACGTAGTCACGTTCCTTCGCGCCTGACTCCGCGCTGGCCAGATCTATTCTCGTCCACGGTCTCTGCACCAACCACTTCTATAGCGCCTTTTTAGTCCACACAACCATGTGCACGCTCTAAACCCCACTACCTGCGCCCATCTAGGTGCCTGCGTCTAACTAGCTACGTACCGAGCCTGATGACATCCAAACAACAACTCCTCCACCAAAAGGAGTGCTCTGCCACTCACATAGTAGATTCGTAACCATGAATCGCTATACTCGCCGGGCTCTGGAAGACACTCCCTACTTCGAAGAGCCCTATTACAACTCCTCAGCCTATCTCCCCGAAGACCTCATATGTGAAGGCAGTGATAACGAGCAAAGTGAGCAGGAAATACGCGCGAAACGGAAGCGTTACGAAGAGCATGCACGTCGATACACCCGCGGGTTTATGCCAACCCTGCAATCTACGAGCCTAACGCATTCATTAGACAACTGGTCGAATCCATGGCGCAAGCAATCGCACATACGAGAAAGACCTGCGGCTCGAGTTGCCCATTGCCATACGCCCGAATTGAATGCGACCGACAACAGAGGGTGTGAACAAGATGGGACGACTGAAGGAGGTGAGACAGGAGGACCGGACGACGAGACACGCTATTCAAGCCTCCAAAACGAACAAATTAGGTCCACTATAATACCGGCGTCCGAAGGTAGTCTAGCCTCTTCATCATGGGCTACCGAGCAAAACGACACCATGATGCTGCGACACTCACATACCCAGAACATGGATTCGAGACCAAATGCGCAAATCAGCAATAACGATACCTCACCACATTCCGACGATGAGCAGCACACTGGGCTACAAAGTAGGAAGAGGGGGGGTCTTGACGGTAATCCGACATGGCTTAAAGGCTCTTACCCTTCGAAACGTGCTCGTTGGGAGGGTCCATCTTTGGCTACACCGACTCCAAATTTGGCTGGATTAAATTCGAGGATCCAACGACCTCGCCCGGCGGTTCGCTGTGAGCCAGGAGATTGGGATAGCACGCAACATTTGTCTAGTCCAAACCCGTTTGCTAGCTTCCAAGATATTCCAAGAAAGGCATTGCAAAACAATAATCAGGAAGGGCTCGATCTACCTCCTGTGCAAACCCCTTTATCTGGAAATTATCAAATCAGTAAACAACCTCTAACTCTTCCAGGCTGGACTCCGGATTTTCAGCCATTGTATTCGAATACCATGGTCACACATGACCAGGAAATAACTTCAGAGGCTCCCACCCGAATCGGATCTTCCCAAAGATCTCGGCACGTCGAACGTCGATATACAGAGTCTCCTGTGGAAAGAGAAACGTTGTCCTATGACCCAATTCGTCTTTTTCCGCTATACAAGACGCCTGGCTCGATCGCCGGCAACAAAGACTTACAATCAACTGGTCGCTATACACTTCCATTGTCATCACCACTCACCGATCCAAGGTCCCGCGCTGCGCAAACCACTTCTCGCGAAAAGGGCGACCTTGTCACTAAAGTCCCAGCTTTACTACATTCTTCTGTAAAAAAACGTTGTGCGAGCCAGCCTGGGATGGAAGAAGGAAACAGCTTTGTTACCGAGGTTGCAGCTGAATCGCAAAATTTGGAAGAATTTCAATATCGAAAAAGACGGCCCAAGAAGGAGAAATCAAGTCCTCTAAAGCTCCGCTCTAGTGAGCATGAACATCAAGCAATCTCAATTGGTAGACAATCTTTGAAGATTTCTCAGACAATAAACATTAGTGGTGGCATTCCTGAATTAAGAGAGGCGGCATCGGAAATTGGCGTGATAGAGCAAGGCGAGGGGAAGACTAACACCCACCAAGCCATCGATTTAGAGATACTAGAAGCCGAAGTTGAAAATTCGGTACACAAAGAACATGGCGAAGATGAAAATGTTCTAGCATCCGGCCCAATCGCTCTTTGGTATACTCATTCTTCCCCCAAGAAATCCTGTTCAATACAAGAGGAGGAGAGGTCCTCGGAAAATGAAGAAACAGATGGTGAGGATTCCTCGGACCATGAGGATGAGGTTGGCCAGTCGCTACATAATTTGCGAGACATTCTTTCCCAGTCTAACTCCCCTGTCAACGACCCACCTGAGGTTGTAGTTTCTATTCCTGAAGAAGCTGTAGCCGATAGCCATATCTCAGCCTCACCAATTCTATCGAGTCTAGTTCCAGGTTCGCAATTACTGCCGAATTCAGCACATCAAATTTCAAGGAAATACTCCCCAGAAGGCGATGATAACGCCAAAGTGGAGACCTCAAGATGTATATACGATTTCAGTACGCAATCCTTCAACACAACCCCCCAGCGGTCCGCAATTCCTCAATTATCGCAAGGTTCCTCTGTAAGTTCTCGGGCTACTGAAAGCCACTCGCAAAAGAGAGGGAGAGACAGCGAAAGTGTTGAGCAGGCACCACTTGAGAGTCCGTTTGCTCCGCTGGATGACGTTCTTGGGTCTGGTTCTTCGAATCGCATTGTACAAAGTGGTGAACCGGATGTTATAGTTCGATGTCGTTTGAGTACTTCTCCGCATACTTCAGACCCAGCTTCAAGCCCAGTAAATTCGGCACGGTCTCAGATCAGTGGTTCTATCAGTTCTATAGGTCAGGATGATGTTGAGTATGTTAGCGCCAGAGCTACGCCTGAGGCGGTGGATCTTGTGGTGGTCGACCAAATACACTCAAAAACACCTGTGCAAGTTTCACAGGTTCTACAGCCCGAAGAACAAAGTCCATGGGCAGTTGCAAGCATTGTACCCCCTTATTCAAATGGTATTCCTAGCGAGGTCAAGCATACTCAATCGATCGATCACGACTTGCATGATCGCGAGGCAATGGACACTACGGACCACGCTCCCTTGGAGGATACCTCCTGGCAGCACATCGAGCGTCCACAAACACCCGAAAACGACGACTTGAGGCCATTCAATGATTTGATGACTCCGCCACCTCAATCGTCAGCAAAAAGTCCCGATGCGAGTGAGTATGAGCCCCAGAATACCCAGGATTTGATAGAAGCCGCAACGAACAACCCGTGGAAAACGCCCAAAAGGAATCCAGCCAAGCCAGGAAAGAGGGTTTCGTTTGGGATACTCGAAGAGGAAGAAGAGAAAACTGAGCCTGTCCGAAGCAGAAGCGTAAGGCGATACTCGCCACCTCCTCTAAAAGCCATCGAGTTCTATGAAGAGGAGACATTGGCTGATGGCACTATTGCTTCGGGGTTCAAGAAACATTTCAGCGCCATTAGAAATCCACGACGATTGATTCTCGAGGATTCAATCACGAACAGCAGCCCATCTGTGGGTGCAATGGCTGAGGCTTTTGTTACGGCAGATCAAGAAGCACCAAAGGAAGCATCTCGTGGGCCTTCCCGTTACTTGAAGCCTCGCACTACCAATGTTATGCGTTGGGATGACAGCGAGGACCTTGAAGATTCAATCTCTAATCTCAACAGCCCTACTAAAAGTAAGGGTGATGGGTTTCAGACTGACTTTAACATGGATGATGTTCTTGGGGAAGTTGCCGATTTTCTAGGGGAATGGTCGGTTGAGGCGGACATTCAGAAAGCTAGAGAGCTGAACAAGACCAGTGAGGCCGAGGATAATGGTGCTAAGAGACGGAGACTGTTTGGAATCACCTAGCAGCATGGGGATATTCCTCTGACCTTGCTATTGAGGTATAACAGGACTTATGTTCATAATAATACGTTGGGCTTGGTGTGTAATACGTTTGCAATATAAGCAGGAAACGGACGGATGAACGGAGCTTTGGAGCATGGTGCTGATTAGAATACCCTCGCAAATGATATTTTCTGACATCGTGTCTTTACTGGTCTCGAGGACCAATTGCCATATCAGTTTCAAGACGTGATACCCCCACGTGGCATAACGGGAAGTGCCCCGGGGTAACGGATGTGGTGGCAGCTCCCGCAGATCTCTCGGATGGCTCCCCTTTCTTGTCTCGGCTATCGTCGCTGTACCCAGTCAACCAATCAGCATTCAATCCGGCCTCTCATGTTGGTTTGTAGCGATATCTAGGGCCCCAATTGACTATGTGGGTTATCGCAGATTGAGTTGCAGTAAAACGCTGAAGGATTGATGCAGATAAAGCAACTTTTCCAGTCGAGTGCCGCGACATTTTGCAACACGTTGTTGCTTGATAGGGTGGTATTGTTTTCAGGGCATCGTTTAGATCGACAGGGGATTTCTCAACGGGCGACGAAGATTGGCGAACCACGTCTTCGTCTTTCTGCCCGTTATACCCATCGTTCCATAATTTTGGATTTGTTACTGCGTTGGTGGTGAGATCATGAGGTGGTGGTGAGATGGTCTGCCTGGATGATGCTGGAAGTCAACAGGCACCGTGTCTAGAGTATTGGTACGGTGCCTACTCAGAAACCACTTCGTACTCGCCGTCCAGCAGGACTTGTCACAGAATGAGATTGTTCCTAGGTTGTACCCTCGGCGATTCACATAGGCTTTGTACATTACTTGTACATACCTAGGTTGAATGCGTGCCTGCTGAGTACAGATGGCACGATGCAAACTCGCGAAAAGGACAGGAAAAGTGGCGTTGCCGATGAACTGGCACCGTAATGAATAATATTGTCCCTACCGACGTCAAGAAATGTATATAATACGCAGGTTCTGGTGTTGTAGCAATCGGTTGTGTACGGAGGTGGTCTGAAATGTCTCGGCTCCTCTGAGTAGGGTAGGGTAGGTACCGAGGAATTGTTTCATTGTCTGCGGCCTTTCGTCACTGGCGATTCACCCACCTCAGATCGCCAGCGCCCACCCGACAGCGGACCGAAGTCGCCTGCCCTATCCCCACCCAAGTCACTGTTGCAACTGCACACCTTCCTGCCCAGCCCAAAGCCTAAAGCCCATTCATTTCATTCCCCATCAACGCCTGTGCTCACCACACCGACTCCGACTCAGTACCTACTCTGTAGTCTCTGTCATTTGGATTACTCCACTCCACTACCCACAGAGGTACTCCACTGCCGCTTCCCTCCACTCCCTTCGTCGCAAGTTCGCAACGTGATTAACAGAGCCATTCTGTCGCTATCCATAACTCTCCCTTTCCACCACCCCCCTCTCCCCTCCCTCCTGCAATCCCACGATCCCACGATCCCACGATCCAACAATCAAAAACAATCCCACCATCCCGCGTTTCCCCACGACCCTTCCCCAACCCTCCCTACCTGCCTCAAGGTCGTCACAACATCACGTCGCATCGCATCGTCCGCGCCGGCAGTTTTGGCCCACACCCCGCCACAACTCCACCCGACGAACTCGTCTTTGCCAGCCATTGCGGCCCAACGCGTGCGAAATTCTGTCGTCTCCTTTCGCCAGTGAGCAGCATCTGTCTCACTCAATAAATGTCAGCCTCCTCATGTCCAGCTTTCCTGTGCCTGACCCTGTCGCCTCCACCGCGCAGGTGAGGCCGGTACAAGACCAAGATCACGAAGGTGGCCAGGATGCTTCTTCGAAGGAACACAACCGACTGGCAACTCCTCCCTCTCACCCTAAGCCGATGTCGTTGTTGACACAAGTGCTGGCGGCCAATCCTCCGGTGTCTTCTACGCCCTCCCACCCTCAATTCACTCCTCAATTCACTTCTACTCCCTTGCCACACTCCCCGACCGAAACACAATGGAATCTTCGTCGAGCCAATACTGAAGGTAGCAACCAAAAGCCCTTATCAAAGATGGCCATACCGACATCGAATTCGCAAGCTCATTCGCGACCCGCTGCCAGCCAGGGAACGAGTTCTATGGCCAACGCCACAGAGTTTATCTTTCGAGACCGAGACGGGTTCGATGCACTAATCTCAAATCCACGACAGCTCTTTAGTCGAGCGCGCGGTCGAGGAACATCTTTAGAGCGTACCGAGAAGGAGAAGAGGGTGCAGCAAGTCCCCAAAGGCCCTTGTTCTACAAATGCTGGCGACACGGGGATGACTACCCCTCCCCCACAGTCACCATCAACCGATGATCCCATCACGAGCAATATACCGATCGAGGGACCGCGGGCAGAATATCGGTTATGGCGGGACGCTCTACACCAAAACAAAAATGCAGAAAAGACATGGTCCATCAGCAGCCAGGGAGTAAAGGACAGTCATTGTGGACAGGTTGAAAAATCCGTCACGGAGGCTCTGGCGGGTGTGGAACATAGCAATCGCAGCAGAAAAACCAGTCACACTTTGGGTTTCTTCAAAGAAGGTCTGCCCGAAGAGAAGCAAACTAGACGTGAGCCAAAGAATCGAGGCCGCTCAAAGGACGGCAGCATTTCCCAGCTGAGAACATCTGGTGACCAAGAGCAGGGAAAGCATCGCGATGGGAAGGGTACATATGGGCGAGAAAAGACGATCATTATCCAGGGACGGAAGTCGGTGAGCGGGGACCCCTTGCCATCGCCTCTCGAGCAGGAAGAAGATCAGGCACAGCAAACTCAGGCAGAGAGTGTAGATGCGACCAAGGCTTGCGCCTCGATTGAAGATGGAGATGGATATTTCAATTCCCAGCATTCCAGCGAACCAATCCCAGGAGCGTTGAAGCGTATGCCCACCCAATTACTCGCAGAAATTAGGAAGCATCACAACCTTACACCAGGAAATGAAAATGGCTCGTCGTTCTCTCGGAGTATTCCTGTCACTGAATCGGAACGAACGAGGGACGATGGTGAAGGAATCCACTCTGTACTTGACCGACACCATGATGCGAGGAGTGAGGGAGAGGATACCGATAGTCATGATGAGGGAAGCGAATTGACTCAGACTAAGCACACTGATGAGGAGGAAGACTCGGGCGAAGAGCAAATTTCTTCAGCGCTTTTCGTGCCTCATCAAACTCCGCACGAGTCACCTGAAAGCACGACGGAAGATTACGGCGGCCCTGAAAATCTGAGATCGCATGAACAGAACAAGCTGGACAGAACAAATTCGCAGCAATGGCTGGAAAAACATGAGGTACCATCATATGAAGTAGACAGTCAATATATTGGTCAAGATGCCAAATCGCAAGGCGGGATTCGCGTGCCACAAATCATTGACAAGGAACCAAGCGGTGTCACAGATGTCTCTGAGACTGACCATGATCAAGAATCCCATGATGACGGTTTATCTTCAGCGACGGCGGACGACACTGATGACCCCGAACTTACACCAACAGGATCACTAAAGACAGGCGTAGGCGCAGGGCTCAGCAAGGCTAAACGGCAGAAAAGTCATGTTGATACCCAACAACTGCAACCTAGCCCTAAGCAGCCCCTAGAGGCGATTGAGCTAATCCCGTACAAACATCAAGTTGGGGGCCATACTACCATGTGGCGCTTTTCTAAGCGCGCTGTCTGTAAACAACTGAATAATCGTGAAAACGAGTTCTACGAACAAGTTGAACGTTATCACCCCCGTTTATTGAACTTTTTGCCTAGGTACGTCTTGTATTTCTTTTCTAGTTGTGTTTGGTTTACCTATCTACGCAGTAATGCCAGCTAAGTGCCTACACGCGCATCTACGTTTTTGGATGGTTACTACTGCCTTGCGAGTAAGCACAGTCCAAATAAGATAACCCTTGTTAACATATTATTCATAGGTACATTGGCGTTTTAAATGTCACATTCGAGAAGCAGAATCGGCGAAGATCCTATAAAAAAGATCCTCAGGATGCTGCTGCAGACCGAGAGGGTGTAACAGTGGGTTCGCAAGAGCAGAGCAATGGGCGACAGGTTGGTGATGACACCAATCGCCATCAGTCTTCTGGTGATCGCCCAGAGCACACGAGAATGATTAGCCAATCTATCAAATCTTCCTCAGTGCCAATCCCGACTGTTACTTTTGCAAACAATAGACATATCATCCCTACGAGCTTCCTGCAACCCCACCCCTATGCGATTGATCCGCAAAATAGGTCCAAAAGCGACAGCGCTGCCTTGAGGAAGCTAATTCAGGATCAACCCCAGACACAGCCTCCTTTGCCAGAGAAGGAGTTTACCTTTAGACCAACTTTGTCTGATAAACATGCAGTAAGCTGGGGCGCTACAACTGTCAATAAGAAGTTGAGAAATGAAGTTTTTGGTGAAGCGTTCTTGCAGCAACCTATCCCAATTCACCGACACAAGCGTCCTGCATCCCAACAGCGCTCACTGCCGCATCGTCATAAGCAAAACCTCAGGCCATCAAATTCCGAATCAAGTCTGCAAGCAGCCCAAGGTACTCGGACACCCAACCAGACAGGAGAGGAGTCCATCCGGAGACGAGTCTTGAAGACGGCTGCCGAAAAACGACGGAACGTGTCTTCTAATCATTCACAGGATCAGCCACAGGAGCAAGCGACAAGCAAGGCTTTAGGGGAGGAGGAGTCAGATCTAGATTTCGAGGAGAAGGCAGGCACCAGTGCACCGGAACCAGAAATAGCTCGCAACAATCAAGGCGGGCCGACCAAGAAGCCAAAGAGACGTTACTCAAGTGGTGGTCTTCGACGCAAACCTTCCAAAGTGGAAGAGGGTCGTGGCCATCTGAAATACTTTGAAGAGGCCGATGACGCAGGTTACAAAGGAGATGTCGAAGAGGATGTTTTCGCTATGGATCCGGAACCTCCTAGTACTGCTACCGCCACTCCAGAATTGGATAACAAAAACTCTGCATCCGGAAAACTTACCGTGGAAACCGGCCAAGTACATTCTCAGCTTGATCTTCCAACCAAGGACACAGCGGTGGCCGCTCCGGACAATACTGTCTCCGCACAATACTTGAACACTCCTCGTCCTGTAAACCCGAAGGAGGCACAGACCCCATCGGGTTCCCGCGTGGAATATTTTCTTTTGCTGGAGGATCTGACAGCTGGCATGAAACGTCCTTGTATTATGGATCTCAAAATGGGCACACGACAATATGGGGTGGAGGCAAACGAGAAGAAGCAGAAGTCGCAGCGTCAAAAATGCGGGGCAACTACGTCCAAGGAGCTTGGTGTGCGTCTTTGTGGATTGCAAGTATGGGACGTTCAAAGTCAAACGTATGTCTTTCAAGATAAATATTTCGGACGCGACTTGAAAGCAGGACAAGAGTTTCAAAATGCGTTAACTCGCTTCCTGTATGATGGAGTCGATTACTCTAGCGTTCTTCGTCACATCCCGGCAATCTTGCACAAGTTGAGACACCTTGAAGTCCTCATCCGCAGCCTTGTAGGATACAGATTTTACGCCGCTAGTCTTTTGATGTTCTATGATGGGGATGTAGAGGATGCCACGGATGATGACACGGATTGTACTACAACAACCGAGAAGGAGTCTTCTGGGAGAAAGAAGGGCATCGATTTCAAGATCGCCGATTTCGCAAATTGTGTCACCAAGGAAGATTTACGATCCAACGATCGACCATGTCCACCGCGACATCCGGAATTACCAGATATGGGATTCCTACGAGGACTAAAGTCTTTGAAGGCATATTTCTTGGCCATACAGAAGGAGTACAGCCACCAGGGTTCACCAACAAACGATATGGAGTTTAACGGAAACGGGTGTCGTGATGGTGCTCTATACGATGGATTGGACGATCTTGACGACGATGATGAAGGGGGTATCAGTTATTGATGAGGAGGGTAAATGAGGCTTAGATAAGAGACGCTATTTTTTCTTTTTCTTTCATCGTCAGATTGTAGCTAAGGATGATAAGGAATGGGCTTGGGATGCATGTTTTTCTATTCTTTTTTTCGATTTTGGCTGGCTGGGTGGGCGTTTGGGACTCGTTCTTTCTCATGATGTTTTTGCGCATACCCTGCATATGGCCGTGGCGTTTTTCCATTCATACTCTTGTCCCCCTCAGATTGGCTTCCTTGTTTTTCTTCTGTTTTTCATCGGAAAGGGGATACGATACCAGTGGGGTTGGCTGGCTAGGTTTGGGGTTCAGGTTTTCCTTCGTTCCTCTCTTTTTTCTACTTTACTTCTCCCTAGATATTCGGGTTGTGATGGATGGGTGATTGATACCATTTTTTTTATTTATTCTGGCTCTCGCGGGCTGGATGGGTGTGTGGGAGGGATGGATGGATGATGTGATGAGGGAAGGGTATTCTTTCATGGGGGCGAAGGAAGATGAGATGAGATGAGATGATGCCATTGCCGCCTTTTTTGTTGTTGTAGTGGTAGCAGTAGTAGGGATGAATTAAACCTTTTTAAAATTGCCGTCTTCGTTTGGTTTGGTTTGGTGGGTGAGTTTTGAGGTTTGGTTCTATATGCGGGAGGTAAACACTCTGTTGTGTCTTGTCCTTACGATTCATCTTTCAGACTACAGGAGTCTCTTCGTAACTAAGTAATTCCCAGTCCCTCTAAACACCGCTCAAGCGAGTGTGGGTGTGAAGTTTATGGTCCCCTCGCTAAATTTGGGTTCTAAGATCTTGAACAATACCGTAATCTTACGGGATTCTACGCATACTACCTCCTATACCAGTGTGATCACAGACTGATACAGTACCATCTCTTCAACCCCCCGGTAATGATATGATGCTTTCTCTCGCATCTGCATCGAGAGAGATTCACCCGTCGCTAGTCCTCTGATTCTGTCCCCGTGCTCTCACGTAGCCTAACGCCCTACAAAAGTCCCAGATACCACCACCTTGACATTTTCGAACAACTAAGTAGGTAATGCTACCACCAATAAGGGTATTCTATCCAACTGTGTGCTGCCGGTCAGTCTGTTAGTGCGTGCGTATATGGATTCCCTAAAGCGACGTCAGCACTAGATCGGAAGTTGGTTTGTTGATCATCGGTCTTGTTGTTGAGCTGTGATGACAAGAGTACTCTGTTAGGAAAGACAGGCGGGTTACCGTGGGTATATAGGTCGAAGTTGAGGTGAAATACTGCAGGAATGTGAGTTTTAAAGTTTTTACTCCGTACCTATTCGCCTAGCTTTGCTAGAAAAGTGTCATTCCGAAAGCATTACGTAAGTAAAATAGTCATCTAAGTAAAAAACATGGTTATTACTCGGTTCACGCTATCAAAAGAATGTCATTATGCTAAAAGTCTGGTACAAGTAAAACAATTGTCCTCTTTTACCTAGGTTAATAGGGAGAGGAAAGTATTGGTTATTTTAGGCTATTCGTATAATTGATTTAGTTGTGTGAGGTCTTTGGGATAATGGGTTTATAACTCTGGGGTGTAAATAAAAACGTCGTAAATGCCGATATACTAGGAGTAGAAATCTCTTGCCTACGAAATTGAATGTCGGAGGAGAATTCAACCAAACCCACGAGGATCAAAATCTTAGAAAAAGTAAAAAGATACCGTGGTATGAGATAGAACTTCTATTTTCTCCTCGCCTAAACCAACATTTACTTACCGTAGCATTGAAACCCCAACAAGACAGTTTTGAAATACCCTACAACCCAATTTGAAGCGCCAAAGTCCAATTTGCCTAGCCTATTCCTGCCAATTCCCAACCTTTCATCCAAAGAACGCCCATAGATAAATTTCAGACACAAATGTTACAACGACCTTTCTCACTTTACCAAAACCCCTTCTTTTCCCCCTTGGAGCAAACCAAAACAAAATTCCGATGCGAAAGCCGTATATAAATGGAGAAATTGCAACTCATCGACTCGACCGCCTGAAGTCTATAAATTATGGTGCTGTGAGACCTGGTCTTCCAAGTGGCGAGCCGATATTAAGACCGTATTCGCCCTCGAAATTGCCCTGGGCCTTGTAGTTGCACACGGTGAACCAAGCTATTTCCATTAGCCTCAAACTCCACCATCTTCTCAAACACATTTCCATTCGCTCATCTGAATATGCATGGATAAAATGAAAAAAAGAGAAAGTACTCACAAACATAATTCCCAGTAAACACAGTATTCGGTCCACAAAAACTAGTAGCACATCCCACCTGCGTACTCCCCTTCCACACAACTTGTGAGACGTGTCCCCAAGCAGCAAAGTTCGTCAGAGAAGGCGTTGCGAGTCCGTAGTAAGAGGGTCGGAAGGCGCTGAACTCGCTGTTGTACCATTGGTTTGTGATCCCTCTTGCTAAGTAGATGGTGGGATTCTGGACTCGGATGTTGGTATTGGTGGATCCGTAGGCGGCGAGATTTTGGCCATAGCCGCCTCCGCCTGGTGTAATGGGAGTATGTTAGTTGGGTGATGAAGAGGACGATTGGGGAGGGACAAACAGGTTGTGTGCAAATTTGCAAGAGTCGGCCACCGTTTTTGCAGATTTTGCGAGGTCGGCGCTCCAAGTCACGTCAGGTGCTGAATGGTTTCTTCTGTGGATATTGTGGTGATTGAGGGCTGCTGCTATATAGTCGGCGGCAGGGACAGCAGATGTTGCAGCAGGCGAAGCAGATGTTGTAGTAGGCGAGACAGATGACACGGCATTCTGCACTCTACCCTGCGCTGGCTTAACTTCAGTTATTGCATCAGATGGGCGGCGCTGTAGAGCTGCTTGGTCTTCTGGAGTTTGGCCTAGGTTGGGTTTTCTAGGTGCCCCTTGGCCAAAGGGGTAGCCCAAGTCGGGTAGGTTGCCGATGTTGAAGCCAGCTCCCGCCTGGACGTTGACTGCTCCGCCAATATCTGCTCGACGGAGTTTCTGGAAAGCAGCAGCTTGAGCTGTACCAGCAAGGAAAAGAAAGTTAATGAACGTGGAGATCTGCATCGTGTGTTGTTTTGAAAAAGAATTAATGAAAAGGGCACTATGAAAAGGGCCTGTCGAATGTTATTGAGGGGATATCGAAATTATCCGCCGGGAGCTTAGAGAAAGATATAATGAGAAACATGATAACTTATAGATTTGATGATCAACCTCTCATATTCGTGTTTCGAACTGCATTCCTCAACGACCTGATGCTCGAACGTTGCGGGGACAACGGAAATTGAGAAAGTATGGAGGCAACTGTCCAATCTTCTGAAATGTTGGGAAACGTGGAAAGCCTTGAAATTTGGGGTGGATCGAAGGAATGTAAATTGAGCGTCAAAATGAGACACCCGCTGCCGGGAGAGTAACGAGATGAACACATAGATCTCCAATATAGGGCTATCCCATAGCGAACCACTCTTTCCAACCACTGAGATCGAGTGATAATGATATTTCTATTTCACAAAACATAAACATAAGCTGGAACTCGATCAAAATAAAATGGTATTAGACCGAACCAAACCGTTTGATTTGCATCTAACCCAACTTGCCTGGGACAAAAGGATGCCCAGAACTTAGTCCACCATCAATGGCCCAAGCCTGACCGTTGACGTAACTACTCTCTTCACTTCCCAAGAATAATGCCACCCTGGCAACCTCATCCGCATGAGCCCCTCTCCTCAAAGGGTTCAGTTGACCAATTTTCTTCTCTGTACCTCTTGCTCTGGCAGCCTCGTACATCGTTGCAGTCATGCCGGTTTCGATAACTCCTGGACAGATCGCATTAATGCGGATTCCAGTGCCTGCCAACTGATAGGATATTGTTTGAGCGATAGAAATCACAGCTGCCTTTGAGGCAGAATAATCGGTGGACCCTGCATTGGAACGAATACCAGCTACTGAGGCGGTACATATAATACTTCCTGAGGGATACTTCTTTCCCTCGGACATTTTCATCATGGCTGGAGCAGCATACTTGGCAGCGAGATGAACGCTGTTCTATGATGTTAGTTCAATTCTTGCTACAAAGCATGCGTAGGCTTTACTAACCTGATAACGTTGGTTTTCAATGTGGATAGAAACTGCTCTGATGTGATATCTGAAAATAGCTTGTTTTGCCCTATGATTCCGGCATTGGCAAAAAATACATCTAATCTGCCATACACGTTGATGGCATCATTGACAACAGCTTTCACCGACTCTTCGTCTGCGGCATCAAACTTTCGGGTATGCACGTCTACAGCCGGATATAACGTTGCGAGTTCACGCTTGTGGATCTCGAGGTTGGAGTCGTTAAAATCGCAAATGTACACAGCTTTTGCACCATTCTGGGCAAATTGGTGTGCTGATGCTCGGCCTATGCCCAAGGGCGAATTGGTCCCTGCAGATCAGGTGAGTATGCTGCATTGCATTACGTTATAGTGTGTCGAGTTGGGATTAGGAGAGAGTTACCTGTTACAATAACTACCTTTCCCTTGACTCGAGGCCCGTTGGAGTCGGGTGCGATCTTTTTGAGAACCGGCAGGCCTTCGAAGGTTCCTTGATCAGGCACGGGAGCAACTAGCTGCTCGCTCAGAGCTTCTAAACGTCTTTTTGCTGCACCTGACATGATAATTGAGGCTTGGCTACGGTTGAGACGAGGGGTATGGAGAGGGGAGAGAAAGAGATGTAAAAGAGGAGCGACTTTCGGTAGCTACATGTTCATGTCGTACGGGTATTGTATTTAAGGACGTTGAAAGCGCGGGGAGAGCAGTTCTGGGGTTTGAACCGCGGTTCAGCTATGAGCCAATCAATTGAGTTCCAGCCACACTTCAATTGTTTGTGGCGGTGCCTAGAGTATGGGGAAGTCTTGACCGCGGGTGCTTACTAAAGTGAATATAAAGTATAGCACTTGTAGGGAATTGATGCTCCCGAAACAGCCTCACCTTAATAATCTGATCCCCTACTTGATTGGTTAAGGGCATATGTCCTGAATCATAGAATTTGTCTTCACACCAAATCCAATCAGACCTTGATAGGTAGTTTTTCTGGACCATGATTACCTTTTACTGCACCAGTTTTACCAGGCTCCCCGGGAGGTGGACAAGAAAAGTGGCAGAGATTCATTTTTTTAACTACTAGCGTAAGTAAATTCTAATTACTAAAATGTTTAAAATATCTGGAACCATTAGGCTTATTTTGCTATCGGTTTCGATAAATCATTTCTAAATAAATAATATAATATAATGGTTTTTAGTTAAGTTAGGATAAGATAAAAGAGGTCTCTGCCACTTTTCTTGTCCACCGGGAGCAAGGCGAAGCAGTAGAAGCGAAAGGCAGGCTAGGGACGGCTCAATTGAGAGGACTTGTATCATAAGTACCTTTCTCCAGGTAATACTAATACTCTCCCAATTGTTCGCTTAAATCTGTGACTACTTCTTGCTCGGTTCCCTCGCTTCACCACAACTACCTGTACCCACTGAAAGCCTCCAACGGTTTCTGTGCTTTGGGCTGCCGGCAAGTGCAACCTAGTTGGTTGCATCCATCGCAACTTTATGGAGAATTGGCGTGCTTGGACAGCTTTCTCCACGTTTACCAATCACGCCAACACACTCCCAAATTAGGTGCACCCCGTCTTAAAGGGAGAAATCAGATGAAGGTGGAGGAGGAAAACACTATATCCTCAAGCTCAAGGTACAAAGTTAGTCCATAATCTGCGGTATCTTGGAATTCCAAGTGGTGATTTGATTGCGCTGTCTTATGCATGAAACTCGTTAGCGATGCCAGTGACGAAGGAATTATTTGTCTCTGACGTGCACTCCACCGCAGCACTCAAGGCACATGCACACCTACACCCTCCCCACCAAATCAACATCAACCTCCACGACTACCTTTCCTTCAGCAGCAAACCCGCCTTTACCGAAGCCTCATTCGTCTCATGTCATTCGGATGCATTCCACGTCTCGCTGCGAAGGTTGCCACAAGAGGAGGGTCCTGTACTAGACTGGGGGGAATCCGATCTGATTGCGCTATCGGTCATGGATCATGATGCTGGCTCCCCTTCTCTGCATAGGTCGGCCTCCAGTCATTCCAACTTTTCTGCCAAAAGCTCCAGATCGCAGGCGGTTCGAGTGCGCCCCAAAAAATATGCCTCCTACATGTCGAGCTCCGCATCCTCCATTTCAGACAAGTCCCTAACCTCCTTCCCCTCCTTCGGCCCTGAATCTCCAAGAGACGAACGCCCCCTATTACCGGTGCTACAAACGACAGATGGCACAGCAAATCATATATCGCCTAATTCCACAAGTTCATTGCCCTCGGTTGTCGACAGCCTGATGACCACCTCAGGGCCTACCCTTCAAGAACGGTCCGCCCTGTTTGACGATACACCTCTGAGTATACGACATGTCCCTGGCGCGCTCCACCTAGCTAAAGATGAACATATCGAGAGGTTGATTGCTCGGAATGGCGCTGTGGCTTTGGTTAGGCAAATGGCGGAGGACCTGGCTCAGCGCGATGCTCAGATTGCAATCATAAGCCGTAAAGCAGAGAGCAGAGAGCGGGCTCTGAGGAAAGTCGCCTTGGAATGCGGGCTTTCGAATTTGGACTTAGAAACGCGTTTGCGCGCCATCGAAGCCGATCGAAAGTTTGCGAGCGAGGCAAGTACAGCCCACAATTCTGCGTCAGATGAAGGCGGTTTGGAGGATTTAATGAACGATGCGATGAGTCAAACTGTGGTACTAGGAGAGCGGGCACTTCTGGACAATGATTCTACAATTCGGGCAAAGGATTCGCTCAAGGCACTGGAGGATAGACCTGCAAATGCTCAGAGGGGTTGGAAAGAGTATCTTTTCGGGGGAGGGACCAGTAGGAAAACCAGCCGCGCAAATAGTATCCAGGGTGATACCGCCAACGATAGCGACCCAGCCAGTATCAAAACCAACAATACAAGTGGCAGGCGCACTGTTCTCCAATCTGGACTTTTTGATGCCCCGGATTCAATTCGCACTGCGAGTCGTGCTTCAAGTATTAAATTAGACAATCCCAATCCCAATCGCGACCGGAAAGCCTCATCTGGTTTGGCTGCCTTCGCCCTCAGGCTTGTTGCTGGTGGAGCTGCTGTCAGTAGAGATGAAGGAGTCACGGGTCGTGGTCGAGCAAATAGCACCGACGAAACACGTTCCCCAAGAGCGCATTCTTCACATAGTACAATGTCGGCAAGAGTTGTGCCAGCGAAACAGTCTACCAAGGCGATACCAGTCAGACGATCAATTGCGTCAAACAGCAGTGGAGGAGTCGTTCGAGGCCCCCAAGATAGATGGGATACGATGGGAGCGAGCCCACAAAACAGTACATCTGGTGGGGCAGAGAATTATGGTCCAGTCGAAATGGACCAGATTTTACCCCCAGACGCACAACCACCGACTCTCACTCAGATACGTAGAAATCCTTATAACCAGGAATTTCTTACTGATCGATTTGGGTTCATTTATGACCAGCGCCGCAAAAAAAGGCAGAAGGAGGCTGCAGAAAAGGCACGGAAAAACAAGAGAGGAAGCCGGGTTGAGATGTTGAATAGTGCTAGAAGCGGTCTCTCTGTTGGCATTGCAGATGGTGATATTGATGCTGAAGACGAACGTCCGGATACACCCACGTCTTTGGAAGAAAGGGGAGACGATGGCAACCCTGCCAAACGCTGGCAGGATTATCTCAAAACTGCTACGTTCCCTACTGAACTACTTTCACATACTCCTGCGGGCGCTGATCCTACATTTGAAGTTATGGAGGGTGGTGAAGTGCCCAAGTCACCTGCAATTTTCAACGATGACAGGGGGTTTTTACCATCTGCTGGTACTGTCGCTGCTCAGCCATCAGTCTCGGTCGTATCTGACAATGCAACAATCTTATCACCGGAACTGACATCGCCATCGCAAGCAGCGCTATCATCAGAGGATATGGAACCTGTCAAAATACTACTTCAGCAATTGGATGAAGTGCACGATTCCTTACAACGCGATAAAACAGTCAAGTGGAATGACTTCTTGCGCAAAGTTCGAGCCGAAAGAAAACGAGATGGGCAAGCGGCGGCGGCGGCGCTTGCAGCAACAACCGATAAGAACTCTAGACCAGTGCTAGCCATCATGCCTGAAGCATCTTTAATGGATGGAGAAATGATTGGTGTTGCAGGACTTGGTAACAAAGGTAAAGTAGGACGTGCCAAGTGGAATGAATTCAAGTCTCTTGTTCTTGGTGGGATCCCTGTCGCTTATCGTGCTAAGATCTGGGCTGAGTGCTCAGGGGCTTCGACCCTTCGTGTTCCTGGATACTACGACGACCTTGTTGCCAACCGAGAGGGGGAGGATGACCCATCAATTGTTGCGCAGATCCAGATGGACATCAATCGCACTTTGACTGATAACATCTTCTTTCGAAAGGGTCAAGGTGTTACTAAGTTGAATGAAGTCCTCTTAGCATACTCTCGACGAAATGCGGAAGTCGGCTACTGTCAAGGCATGAATTTGATCACGGCCTGTTTACTTCTCATCATGCCCACTGCAGAAGACGCGTTCTGGGTACTAGCAAGTATCATAGAGAACATTCTTCCTCAGGGATATTACGATCACAGTCTCCTCGCCTCTAGAGCCGATCAACAAGTTCTACGTCAATACGTTACAGAAATCCTCCCGAAACTTTCGGCCCATCTGGATGATTTAAGTATCGAGCTTGAAGCCCTCACTTTTCAATGGTTTCTCAGTGTCTTTACAGATTGCCTTTCAGCTGAAGCTCTCTTTCGCGTATGGGACGTAGTGTTCTGCACCAATGATGGCAGTACCTTCCTCTTCCAAGTTGCTCTTGCACTTTTAAAGCTCAACGAACAACAATTACTTCAATGTTCAACACCAGCCACTATTTATACATATATCAACCATCAGATGACGAATCATGCGATCAGTATTGATGGGTTAATTCATGCTTCAGAGGGGTTGAGGAAGGTGGTCAAGAGAGACGAAGTCGAGAGTCGGAGAGCAAAGGCTATCGACGCTGAGAAGGATATGGTGAGACAAAGAGAGGCTAGAAATGCGATTAGGAAGGCCGAGAGGCTTGCTGCCGCTAATGGCTCGCCACCCGCAAAACAGAAAGGTAGTGGGTCTGGAGGAACGACTACCCCCAGAACACCTCTGAGAAATGGGATACCGGTACCATTGAGGTTGCCAGGCGAGGATGATTTCGGGGAGCTGACGGTTAGGACTCCCATACCCGCGGAGGAGGAGGCTACATTGCAGCTCGGGTAGTATTGAGGTTGAGAGTATAATGCGTCTGTAAATACGACGATCCGGGGAGACTACCTGATTGATGGAAGAACACATTTGCATTTACTGAGAGATATTCTTTACTTTTTTGGGATACAATGATACCCCCTTTTTCTATTCTTTCGTTGGAGGTGGAACAAATTTATGTAGATAGGGACAAAGGTGGGGCGTTCGGAGAAGTGTGGAAATAAATAGCACGCTTTACTTCTTTTCGCCCCTCTAACTTGAAATTTGTGGATGTTGACCTAACAAAATCAGAACTAGTATTCATAGAACTTGTTGGAACTTTACGGAGTACGGAGACTTTTCGAATATATTCGGATTTCACTTCCCGACCTTCAATCTAGTAACTATCTCCCAGTCAGGATACTACGAATTATCATATGTAAGAAATCTGGACATTGCTCTGTACACGCTACTAAAAGTCATTATACCAAAAGTCTAGCACAACTTTATTAATTGTCCTATTTTACATTGATTAGTAAGGAGTAAAAAGTATTAATTGTTCTAAACTATTCGTATAATTGATTTAGTTGTGAGGTTTTTAAGATAATATTTTAATGACTCAGGGGTATACGGAGTAATGCCCGCCTCTCTTATCAATAGGCGTGTTTTTTGTTCTCAGAGTTCTTTAGGATACTGGGACGTGCCATTTTCTTTCTGCTTCCTGAACCTGGGCAGTCTACAGCACGACCTGCTGTTTTTTGTGGTCTCGAATGTCAAGAGAGTCAAGGCAAAGTTTAGAAGATATCACATTCATACGAGACACATCGTCAACTTATATACTGTTTTTATTTCCAATAATGAGCAAACATGCACGGTGCATGCGCCTTGCTTTCTAAGTACACTAGTACTAAATTTCCTCAATAACCGTCTACTCTTAAGTTGAGCCCGAGTTGTCTGCACACATGAAAGCGCCACCTGAGAAACTATTAGCGAGCTCATCCATTACATCACACAGAGAGAAAATTACCAATTTCTCCATCAGCATAAGCATCGATAATCGACTGCACAACACCATAGGTACCACCAATACATAAGAACAGACCCAAGGCAGGCAAAAGCCAATGCGCGTAATAAGCAATCTTCTGTCCAAAGCCTCCTTTTCGGAAGTGTGGGTGATCGTATAACCAGAGTGCTCCAGGGAGCATAATTGCGAGTGGAGCAAAACAGATGGTTCCCGTCAAGGCGATCAAGAAATTGAAAATTGGGATGGCTTCAGCAAGGATAAATGCAAGGGAAGCGAGACCAAAAGTGCAACTGAGCCAGACGGACCAATGGACGAAAGTGCTCGTCTGAAGATGACGTGTGTTTCTCAGTATACGAACGAACAAATACTTTGCGGCAACATGGAGGTACAATGTCGCGGAGACGATCAGACCAACGAGACCAATGCCATAGGCAATCATCTTGATCTTTTGCCCTGCGCTCCCCAACGATGGGGACGCGACCCATTTTCCACACCATCTATACACAACGAGGGCAAGACTTAGATATGCCAGGTTGACAAAAGACATACAAGTGTATAAAGCTTTTCTGAAATCCTTAGGGCGACGCATCTCCGAAATGACCGGAAGGAATGCTGAAGTACCAGCAGAAGACACAAAGATGGTGGCTGATGCGGTCATTCCCACGATGAAGGTAGGGTGTCCAATAATTTCATATCCCAAATCGAAGTCTCCAGTTTGCGGAGCGGCAGCAGGTCTATCAAGTGTTGTAACGGCAATGACTACTATGAATACCGCAATGAAGATACTTGCAAAACCAGCCCAAGTCAACCAACTCAGAGTGTGGAACTTTCGAATCGATGCGGTAGATGCCACAAAAACAGTTGCAATCAGGGACCACCATACTGTGCATGCAGCATGTGTAGAGAGGGCATTGAGTCCAATCGATACACCCAATATGCCAGAACCAGCGCATAGGACATAAGCCATCAAGAATAAAGCGCCCGCAAGTTCTCTGAGCGCAACTCCACCAAGGACATTGGCCATATCAGCAATGGAGTGACACCCAGGGTGCGAATTTCGAAAATCTCCTTGAATGACCGCGGTATAAGCTATCAAATCGCCATGTCAGTGTCATTCTGGAACATCAAATCGGGGTTCGAGACTGACTATTCAGTGCTCCCCATCCTATTACGGAGAGGGACCCCCCAACCGCACCTAGAGAGTACATTGCCGAAGGAATCGACAGTACACCAGTGGCGAAGATAACTATCCAATTATTAGTCTTGAGTTACTTATCTGGGAGATATAATCAACGCACTCTTCAAGAAGATGATCGTGGCTCGTTGCCATGATACCATTCGATAGTTCACACCATCTTCCGTCTGCTTGAACACTTCATTTGCCTCGATTGGATCCTCGACGTCACCGTAAGCTGTATCCAATACTCCATTGTCGACCGCAATCCTCTTCTCGTCGTCGGAGCTGTTCTGCTTCAAAGACATGATTCCAGAGTCTCGGCATGAAAGGACCTAATTGGAATATGTATGAATGCAATATCAACATGCAAAACGGGGATATAGAGCACTCCTTATATCACCACAAAGATTGTGATCACCAAGACTCGAACTGTAGCTCCAAATATGATAAGGCTCTGGTGTTATCACCACATGGCAAAGGGCATCCATATTCTCCACATCGGGTGCTGCTCCTGTCCTGGATTTGTTAAGGGCTATGACACCGGCGCATCCAACACCCGATATGCAAGAGATAAGACTGGGCTCATGCCAGGCCCCCATCGTAAAAAGCGTACCCATCGTCATCGAAGTGGGATAGTCTCCGAGCACAGTGCATGTATTTTATGCTACAAGTGGTAAACCCTCCGTATTTGTTACCCTGTGCCGGTCACCACAACCCCAAGAGTTCAAGTACTTGTGCTTGTATTTGTAGGAGCCAGCCAGAAAGATACCTAGAAAAGTAGATTGTAACTTTGATAGCTACTCAATACTCTAATAACTTTATTGTGGCATTAATTCGTACGTCACAATGCATTTTCGAGGTTGAGACACTTTTGCAGAACAAAAATATCATTCTTCCACCCTCGAGACAGACCCCCAGGCGCCTTTGCCATCGAATCATACACCAAATAGCTCCCAGGAAATATTTCTCTTTTTTATAGACCAGGGAATTTTCCTTCTTATCGCCCGTGAAGCAGGGAAGTGATTGGTGTGTAGTAGAGCTTTGGTCACTTATCTGTAGAAGATAGACCCATATCCCACCACTTGTAGACGGGGACGGAGATCCGACGGGCTGAAGTAGGTGAGTATGGAGTCTTTTCCATGGGGAGAGATCTACCTTGGCGTTCAAACATTTGCTGAAACGTGTTTTCTACCCAGTCAAATCCCTTACTGCACCCCATCTTGAAATCCCGAATTGCTCCAAGCGAGACTTCATCCATACAGCGTAAAACATTCCATTGTTGTTTTGGTAGTGTAATTATCCTTTGGCCAAGGCAGATCTCCCCACAAAAGAACCCCGCTGGGTTCTCAAGAGGAGTTTTCATGGTGGGTGGTTGGTCTCGAAAGTGGGGATTCTCGGCTGAGGTAGGGATGGAATGGGGTTGTTGGAATCCCCATCTGCTGTTCGATTGACTTCCGTGATAGCATCATGAATATGATATGTGCATTTCTTTGTTGGTTGACAAAAGTACAACAGTCATGAGAAATTTCTTTTGGTTTTGAGAGGTGTCGAAGGCTCATTTTAGTTATTGAATTACTCATTTCGTTTTGAGAATTTTTGGCTGGTCGGATACTTGCATGCGCAAGATGTCGGCGCGAGAAAACTTGTGGCGTTGAAGCTGATTGTTTTGGGGGGCAGGACGAGATCCCATTAGTCTCGAAATCAAGGTAATGTCCTCAATAACGCCCAAAGTAAAGAAAGCACAGGAAATGTTCCTTTATCTAGTCATCGAACTGATCAAAAATCAAAGGTGTGTTTTGCACCTACTTCATTCGACATAGGGAATACACGAGCTTCTTCCAAGCGAAGATCGAACGATCAGCCTTCGCGTCAAATTGTATTTAGACAAGCTTCCTCTAAATATCGAACTGTTTTTCAACAGAAACAATATCACGTGACGCTATATTTATATTGCATTTTGCAGTTCACGTAGGAATATTTCAGTTATGTCACATGTGGTCCCGGCTATTTTCTGTACGAGAGGCGAGCATTGCTCTATGTACGCTATCAAAAGTCATTGTGTCAAAACTCTGGCACGAGTAACTTAATTATTCTATTTCACCTAGCACAATCAGAATTGAAAAGTAATAATTGTTCTAAACTATTCGTATAATCAATTTGGTTATATGAGGTCTCTAGGATAATATTTTTACAACTCTGGTCTGTATCTTACAGAGTAATGCCCGCCTCTCTTACATAAAGTGTTCCACATCTGTTGGGGTTGTTGCCATTCGGGTCGCA
Source organism: Hymenoscyphus occultus (assembly GCA_900536445.1). Lineage (NCBI taxonomy): Eukaryota > Fungi > Ascomycota > Leotiomycetes > Helotiales > Helotiaceae > Hymenoscyphus > Hymenoscyphus occultus. The sequence continues at coordinate 149,903 of UNPT01000025.1, read as the reverse complement.
AAGACTAAGTAGGCATTGGCTGATAGCAGGACGAGCAGTGCTGATAGAGGCGAGGGCCAGGGCCAAGAGGACTGTGAATGCTTTCATGTTGGAGTGGTGTTGGTATTTAGGCTATTTGATTTTGATGGCGGTGAGCGTGTATTCAGGGGGTTCTATGTGTTTCTATGTGTATTCCGGCTTCCGGCCTATTGCAGTAGTAGATGATACTCAGACAAGGTGTATTAAGGCTAGGAATCCCGTCATGTATATGTTTGACGATCTGGAAATTATACTTTCGTACCTGGTTTAAAGTTGCAAACCAGCAAACATGAGTCTGAAATTAGGGCGAACCTCAGGTGCAAGTAAGTTCTCTCCCACGTTCCGGCGAACAGCATAGTAGCATGAAAGAGTATAATGTTATAAGCACTTAGTTCGAGACAGTTCAAATCTTCACAGAGTTCAATCGCCCCATACCAACCAAAGGCAATTATGACATATATGTCAAGGACAAAACAGGAGACTGTCAGAATAAGCTGTGTAAAAGGTGGAATAGAGAGAGAAGCTAGCTAAAGGGCGAGCAGGGCTCTAATATAGGAGCTGTCTGTCGGCCTGGAAGCGTCCAGAAATGGTCTAGCGCTTTTCATAGAATATGCTAGTGCCAGACAGTGGAGCCAGGAGTGCTCGTATCGTAACAATATATGTGAGTATATAAAGGAAGTTTGAAGATCTTGACAGTTATAAGAAGAAAGTGTTCCCTACGAGAATTTTGATACTGTAAGTCACAAATAACGGCATTCTTTTCTTTTCTTTTTATAGTTTCAAATCTTCAAAGCAATCACATATTACTATATCTTAATTATATATAAAGTAATACCAAGTATATCCCAGCTTTTATACCCGCATTACATTTCCATGAAAAAAGATATAATCCGTATAGGATCCCTAAGAAAATAAACAAACCAGGCTATTCTTTAGTAAACTTCTTAGCCTGACTTATCTTAATTAAGAAACCTAGTTATTACTCTATATACGCTAACAAAACTCAATATCCTAAAAGTCTAGCACAAGTAAATTAATTATCCCTTTTCCCCTAGTTAAAGAAGAGTGAAAAGAATCGATTATTCTAAGCTATTCGTAGAAGTGATTTAGTTATATAAGGTCTTTAGGATAATATTTTTATAACTCAGGTATGGAGGCACAGAGTAATACCCGTGTCTCTTACACCGTAGGAGGGAACTTGAATGGTGATGTGTTGGAACAGATATACAGCGAAATAAATAAGAGACCATGGGGTTAACGGGAAGGGAAATGCTAGAGGATTAGTAAAGATTAAGTAGTTAGCTCCATAAGCTCACACAGCATCCAGAAGAATCACATCTTCCAACCCAATCGTCAAGAAACCAAAAAAGACAATGCGAAATCTTCACTGCGTCACTACTCAATATGCAATCAAGATCACAAAAAAACAAAGGACCCTAAATTTCAAAAAAAAAAAAAAAAAAAAAAAAAAAAAAAAAAAACTAAATATCAATAACCCTAACCCCCACCACAAGACCAAAAAAAGCACACCAAGATCCCCACAAGCGAACCAAGCCCCAGCCTCCCACCCCATCCAGGCTATATATCCAGCGAATACAAAAAGACACACAGACTCTCAAAACAACTGGAAAGAACAACAACACCTCCCTGCCACCCAAAATGGACCGCCCTTGAAGGCCTCCACACAACCCGAGGTTTGATCTCCAAGGGCAGCGAATCCCACCCCTCTAATCATTTTTGTATTATCTACCATTACAGACAACAAACACAAACAACCCACGCAAAGAAACGAGCTGGGGAAAAGAAACACGGGATTTATAGCAAGAAAATCAATCCCGCCATCGCACCAACAAGCTTTCCTACACTCTTGACTGACGCGGCGCCCGTGAACTCGGCTGCTGCGGCACCGGTAGTCTGCGCTGGTGTCATGGGGCTCTTCGCAGCTGGGGGAGCTGCAGGGCTGTTGGCCGGTGGTGACACAGGCGCAGATGGGGTATCTGAAGTTTCTGGTGTCGAAGGAGCGACTGGTTCTTCCTTGTGCTTGTCGCATTCGTGGCATGGGGGTTCGGGGGCTTGCGTGGGTTGGGTGTCGGCGCATTCGGTTACGTATGAGGTTACTGGAGTAGCGGTTTGTTTCTTTGGCTCGGTCTGTTGGATCAATTAGTATTTTTTTGTGAATGTTGAGGTTCGGGAGATGGAATTACCTTGGTGACGGTACATGGGCAATCGACAATGGTGATTGTCTCACCCTTGGTTGCTGGGTACTCCTTTCCATTCTGGTGGATGGTAGTCGCCTCCTCACAGACAGTCGTCAACTCCTTGACAACTTCAACATAGTGATGAACATAATCCGGAGTCCAAGAGACGTTCGATCCAGGACCGGTGATGGGACCAATGTTGTTGATGTTGCTGATGTTGATATTGGGGCTAGCAATTTGGGTCTGGGAGTTGCTCTGGATTTGCTTGTTCGTTTGGTCATTGGTTTGAGTGGCATTTACCTCCGCGCCGTTCCCGTTGCCATTGCCGTTTCCATTGCCGTTTCCGTTGTCAGGACTATGGGATCGAATGTCTTCATCTGGGCTGAAGACGCGAGTGTTGTCTATAATCGCTCCACAGTCTGGTCCTTCACATGGAGGAGAAGGAGGTGGGTGTGGTGGGCAGTCGTCCCCTATACATGGTGGTGGACAACCCGGGCAAGTTGGGCAATTCGGTCCCTCGCATGGTGGTGGTGGACCGCAGCCTACACATGGTGGTTCGCAATCATCTCCTGCACATGGTGGTGGACCTACGGGCCAATCATGCCCCCCATCATGCCCACCATGGCCGGGCTTTTCATGTTCGTCTCCGCCCTCATGGTTCTTTCGTGCTGTCTCTTCAGCGCCAGGACCAAGGGCGATACCTTCTCCGTGGTCGTTCAGGAGTGAGAGGCCATCATCTTTGCCCTTATGACCCTCATGCTCAAGTCCGAAGCTCCCAAAATTCGGCAGTTCCAAACCAGGAGGGTCGTTGTTCTCGGGATCTTCTTCGCCCCATTGACCTGGAAGGGCCCCAACGATCGTGACGGCCATCGCCAATGCAGCAACGGAAGAGAACTTCATCTTGCCGTTGAATTAGAATAAAGAGTATTGATCCGCTTGAAAAATTGCCTAAAAAAGAGTGTGTGATAGTCAGAGACTAGGTCAAAACGAATGGATTGGGGAACAAGAAGCTTGAAAGCGTTGCGGTGCTCTGCTGTGCTGTTGGAAGACAAGAGATGCTCGAGCGAAGAAGAGGCTTTAAGGAAAGACGTTTCCCTCCCTTGGTAACATGATCACGGAATCAACAACCAAGACGAGAATGCACCTAATTCTTGCATAGATCTGCGGTAGCGTTCTTCGGACGTATTTTCTCCTCTGAATATTCGTCGTTGTGGTCTGTTAATCGAGGAATGGACAAAAGTTAGCCTAACCTTATCTCCAATTGGTGGTAACTCAACCATGAGGAATGCACTCCACATTCTGGATCAAACGCCATCTTCTTTTTCGGGTGTAAGCTGTAGGCTAGAGCTGAATACCATCTTGGCAAGATGGCAATAGACGAGACAATCTGAAATGAATTCATTCCTCTGCTAGGTGATGAGGAAATGACACTGGTGTTAATAACTTCCAATTTCCCAATTTCCTGGGGCTAACGAGTGCAATTATTTCATTTTTTCTCTCCTATAGAGCATGGTTTGTTTCTAATTACACACGTGGATTCTTCGCACAAGCACAGCTTCATTTTTTTCCATTTCCATCGTAGGCGGACAACGTCCCTGGCCCTTTTCGTCCTCATATTCCCTGGCAATTGTAGGAACTCCGCAAATGAAGCGGTATCTCTTTCTATCCCATATGAAGTCCACAACGCCAAAAATGCAATGTACAGGGCAAACGAGTTGACCGTATCAAACCGCCAAAATGCAAGGTATCAAGCCCCAGCTATGGACATTGAAGTCATTAAGTCGCTGAAGTCTGAATGCCGAAATGATGTGGGGGAATCTATGCAGTCGCTAAAACACAAGGTCTCCATTTACCGCCAGTCCCCAGAAATCTGGGATACCCACCAGTAATTGAGATTGACGTACAATTCGTCTAAAAGATTCATGGATGAATGAAAAGAGAAAGGGAATTTTGAAAGGTGTATGCCGGGTCGGATCAGCTGGATCGGGTGGATCGGCTCATGCTTCGTTCTGGAAGGTTCATGCTATTGTGGAATCTGCTGGTGAGAGAGTCGAAATCATAGTTCTTGAGCGTTTGTTCGTACTTGGTACTCTTCATGAATTTTGGAACGGAGTCCTATTGAAAGAGTTAGAAATCATCAGTAGCATGGATAACGTGTCTTGACTTACACTCGCCATGAGCTTGAAAACAGAAATTTGTGCCTCCTCAAATAACTTAGTGACCTCCTTGAGACTTTCAATCATCTGTACATCCTGTCCTACTGCCTTCGTCATTCGTGTAGCCAACTGGTTTCGAAGCAGATGGTCGATATTCAGTTCACATGGTGAGCCTGGAGCCAAGAATGCATTGTAGATTCCATAAGCAGATGCCATGGTCTCCTTGACTGAATCCAAATTTGTGCCTTTGCCACCTCTTGTGCTTTGTTTGATAGCATTTCGACAATGGTTGAGAAACTCATCAACATCAACGTAAAAGGACAGGTTCTCTTCACAATGAGTATCGCGCAAATTTTCTCGAAACAACAATCTCAATGCCGCATCGTTTAGAATCTTATCCAGCTTTTGTGTGTTTGAATCCCGAGAAACACCAGGACGTGTGACAGGAGCACCAACTTCAACAGCACTTTCTGATGCACGATGACTAGGAGTCATGCTCAGAACCTCCTTGCCCTTCTCAGTGATTTGGTAGATGGCACTTTTGGTGGCTTGAAATTTGTGGTCCTTCTCTTTCTCTTGTGGTGATAGGGTCTTGTCAGTTTGAACACACCAAATTAGATCATGTGCCACAAACAACGTTGCGATTTCAATAGTTTCTCGTCGGTCTACTGTTGTACAGCAATCCATCAACCAGTCTGTAGCAGCCTTTCCTGTGAATGTGAGCTTCAAAACCTGTGTGCCAACCTTACGGTCAGCGGCCATTCTCACTCCTTGAAGTCCATCTTTGTAGTCACTCAGTGAATCGGAATCAGCTGAACTGGTGCTACTCTTTACATTGAATCCATTTGAACCGACAAATCGACGGAAAATCACCTCAATGGTACTTCTGTCGGACGACAATTTATCAGTCGTAGAATCTCTCTCCAGAATGACAAGTTGCATGGTGTTTCTGGTTGAGTTGACAAGTTCAGTCACATGCTTTTGCTGAATGCCATTCTTGGAACAAAATCTCTCCAAAACGTGTATGCCCTTGGGTGTCATCTGCCAGACTGAGCCTTTCATGGTAAACTCCTTCGCTTGCTTGCCATCAGCGGATTCAATGAATCTTGCCTCCAGGAAACGTTGGCAGACAGATCGAGCCATTTCTCTTGCCATGGAAAAGGTGGTCGTGGTGGTGGTGGTTACAATTCGGGAGGGGTCTTTGGGGTCAGGCATCCGATTGGATTGCGAGAATTTCAAGGAACCAAGGTTGTTGATCGCCTCTTCTGAGAGAAAGGAATGCTCCACTCTTGTCAAACGTACGCGATGTGGTGCGAGAGGAAGGCTAACAACCAACGTTGCGAAGAGATCTTTGAAGTCCTTGTGCTACATGTTAGCCTCACAAGCCCACAACAGCAGATCGGATCACATCTTACCCGTGTAAATGGCCGATCATCAGAGGTCATGCGCAATAAGCGCGATGAGGTTTGATGCATCTTGTTGGAGTTTGCCGCCGGCACAAATGCAATCGGTGCAGGAGTGTCGGTGGATGTATGTGAATACGCCTGGGACGGCGGATTTGTCTCAAGCAGGCTCTGCTGCTGCTGGATTGAGGTTGGGTGCGGGTGAGGGGATGGACGCGGGTCGGTTGCGAGGGACTCAATGGTGTCTGATATAGGAATGGAGGGTTGCGTCAAAGATGAGGTCGGTAGGTTTTGGGCCGAGAGATATAAACTACTTGACGACTTGCGGTCCCCCAAGATCGAAGGTTCGGAGAGACTGGCAATGGCGTTGTTGGTCTTGTCGCGAGCCAATGTCGCAGCCAGATTGAAAAGTGAGGGTCGGTTGTTTTTAGGAGAGGTGGTTGACAGGACCGACTGTCGATGTTTGTAATTTGCGCGTAGTGCTTTCACTGTATTGGGAGACGGGACGAGGGAGACAGCGGGTGTCGTTGTTTGTGTGGGAAGTGACGACTGGTCTAAGACGTCGGTCGTCAAATGAGAATGGGTGGAGGATAAGGTTTGAGTTTGTGCTTGGGTTGGGGTGAAGGTGAGGGTGAGGGTATCGGTGGTGAGGGCAGACTGGGATGGAGGTTGGGTTTGGCTTTCTTCGGGTTTGGTTTGGGGGTGAGGGTGAGGATGAGGATGAGGGTATGGGTGAGGGTATGGGTATGGCGGAGAACGGGAGGAACTGGTAGTGGCAGTCGGATCTGGGGGAGAATTGGAAGTCACAGGGTTTGGGGAGTTAGGTGTGGCAGAGGCAGAGATAGTGGCAGTGGTGGGTTTTTGAAGATTATCATGAACTGTTGCTGGAGGAGGTTGAGCTGCAGTAGCCATCTATTTCTTGGGCCTGAACCTGGAAGACAGAGGTTTTACGGAAGGGCTAGGCTAGTGTAGTGCTAGTAGGCCGCTGACTAGGACTAGGACTAGTCTCGACCAGGGACGGAGGATAAGGTGGAGTGGGAGGAGGAGGGCAAGTGAGTGCTTGTGCTAGCGGAGCGAGTTGAGCCACGAGCCACGATGGGGACGGTACGTGTGAATGTGGGTGGATGTGGGTGGAGGTGTGTGGAGGTGGGTGGAGGTGGATGTGAATGATGATAAACGGGCCCTAGGTCCCGCTAGGAAGAATATTGTGGAAATGAATACCTAGGTACTCTACTCGCAGATGGATGCTAAGGAAATTAGAATTGGGCATTCAATCGCAGCCAATGTCTTTTGGAGGACGAGACTAGATGGTATTGGCAGCCTACCTCTACAAGAAAAGAGCTAGTAGTAGTAGGGAGAGTAGTAGTCTGGCCTTGTCTAAGCCGCGTAGTGCAGCCTTTCCGTGTCTGCTAGGCTAAGCTGAGAACCAGTCTGACTTCTTTGTTGCTGAGGTTAACAAAGAGCCCCTACACCTTACACCTCAATATCGAACGAGGATGCAGGACGCTTGATGCTTGATGCTTGATGTTTGATGCTCAATGCTCGATGCTCCCGTGGGTATACAGGCCACTTTGTGTATACGAAGTCAAGTCCTAGGCTGGAGGGAGGTGGAGTCGGAGAAACAGTCGCCAGATTCCAGCAACGAGACCAGGCAAGTCCAGTGAATAGAGTGTACGGGCAAATGTGCTGGAAATGACTGAAGGGGCCGGCACACAGTTGGGCAGGGCGTGCATCAACCACCGCAGAGAACGCAGAGAAAGTAGAGGACTGAAGAGCCTGAGACGACGGGCAATTCAACCACCGAGTGAGACACACGATGGAGAGGGGATGGGATGGGAGCGGATGGAGGTGCGTAAAGGGGACGTTGTAGAAATGGCCGGGGTTTCAGTGCTGTGACCAGAGAGAGAGGTAGGGGAGGGATTAACAGGGACTCAGTCACTCAGGGAGTAGGCTGAGTGGAGATTCTAGAAGTACAACCACACACCGACGAGCGAATGCAGGGCCGTCGAGTCGTAGAGCGGCAAAACGGCAGAACGGGCAGAGATGTTGACATCTCAACGGATTGCTAGCTACAGTACGAGTACTCTATACAATTACTCTAGAGGTGGTGCCACTGCCGCTGCCGCTGTCGCTGGAGAGGCGTGGTGAACTTGTGAGGGGAAAACTCGGCCTTGCTCGCCTGCCATGGAATCTTTGGAAGCAAAGGAAGAAACACCACGGCACGACGGATTGGCACGATGGGCACGATCCAATGGGCACGATTGGCCGCCCCTCGCGCTGCCCACGTCACACCCTTGCAGCCACGCTTCCACGCTTCCACGCTTCCACGCTTCCTCGCACGCATGCTTTGATCGAGTCGGAGATAAGTGTGTACGGGTGATTGCACGGCGAAAGCTGTATGGGTCCGTGTGGGTAGTATGGGTCCGTATGGCCCTGTATGCAACAGTATGCGACATTTTGACTGGTCGGCCCTCGCCTGTAATGTGAGGTTATTTGCTGCTGGTCACCAATGCCACGAGGGCAGGCCTCAGGGGCGACAGACAGCCTCGACAGCCAGGGGGAAGAGGAAGGGGAAGGGGAAGCCCACGGAAGCTGGAGAACGATGGCCGATGCATCGCTTCGCCTCCATCGGCCTCCATCGACCTCCATCTCCAGGTCTCCTCTCCTCTCCATCAACCGACGCATCTACCCGCAGAATCGCCTACCAGGACAAGACTCCAAGACTTCTTAGGATTGACCACCAAGAAGCATCCACGCAGATTCTTGCTCTTCCTTCGACCACTCAGTACAATACTCGTACAGCAGACTCACACTCAGAGTCCCGGCAGGAGAGGAAAATGTCCAAGGCCAAGAGAATGTGACCCCATTCATTATTCATCACCCGTTCCCCTCTCCCGGCATCTATTGGCTGCCGCCTTTGCTCGCAGCCTCAGGCAGATCTTCTCCTCGCTTGCATAGTGTATGGGTACTCGTACCGGTAGGGGAACAACACTGGTGCACGCTTGAAGCAGCGATAGCCAAATCAATTGCCGCCTAAAGGAGGGGGATCCAAAGGAGGAGGTACTCCGGCCTTGTCGCCCAGTTCAATACCTACGAAGCGAAGTAATGCTCAATGCCCCTCTCATCTCATCCATCCACCGACCAAAAGGCGCTAGAACGTGGCCGGCAGGGACAATGCGTCGAACCCCTGAGAAGTTTCAGGTCATGGTGGTTCCACTTCCACTTCTGCCTCATATCACGCTGGCGCCTATGAGACCAACTCAACTTCTCTTCAACCCAAGCAGAAGATTCAACCCAAGCAGAAGAAGCTCATGAACGAACAACACGACTTCTGCTTTCCTGATGCATCATCTTGCGGTGTGCGCCTGCAAGTGTGCCGTCTGGTCAGCCGCATATGAAAATATGTAGTATGTACGGGGCAAATGCTGACAGTCGGGTCAGTCCCAGGAAGCGGAAGCGGAAGAGATCGACGTCTGATTTGGGAAACGTAGCGCCTCAGAGTTGAGCATGTCAAGTGACGACCGTGACCATTGGTCTGTCATCCGTCAGTCATCCAGTGTTTCTGGAGCTGGCAATCCAATCCATCCCGCAGACGCTTCTTCGCGCGCTTGTTTGAGTATATTTATGGCCTAAATCTGTGCGCCTTTTCAGCCCCGGGGTTTGATATTTCCAGACTTGGAGAAACAGAGATCCAAATAGCAACTTCACACATACTTACGAACTACTCAAGTAAGAGACGCGAGCATTACTCTATACACTCTATTAAACGTATAATTAATTTAGTTGTGTAAGGTCTTTAGGATAATATTTTTATAACTCAAGTGTGTACAGAGTAATGCCCGCCTCTCTTACCGATGCCCAACAAGAATATTATTACCGTTTTAGGTCACTTAGTTCCAGTTGCCTACCAACTGATCAACAACTAGATGTTTAGCCTTCATCATCACCGTGAAGCTTTTCGTCTTTGTGGATCAAGCTAGATCTACGTATGAATGCGGGTCGATAGATTGGGTTGGGGGCTTCGAAACACTCGTTGTCAAGAAGAGCCGGGGTTGGAAAAAAAATGACAGCACCTGTTTCTCTTCTTTTTCCAAACGCGTGGCAGACTGGCATTATTACCGTTTAGGCCGATTCTTCTTTGCCGGCTGGAACATGATGAGAATTTATGCCGACGCTGGTGTCCTATCAGTGGTTCGAGAGACCATTCGAAGTCCCAAGATCGACCACTCTTTGTGTAAAAAGGCTTGTCATGCTTATTAAAACGTCTTTCATTTGATAGAGGAAATTCCAGGCTAGTAGTGGTAACACCAGTTTTTTTACCAGGGTATGAGACTTGTAGGGGTAAGTACTAGGGGATCCACGTACCCGACATCCGCCTAGGACTATAGTCTATTTGTTATATTACAGACGTATATTTAAACTACGTTTATATTTTTTAATAGCTAGAAGTATAGTTGTTATATATTTAAGGTAGAAACACGTGAAAAGGTTATATATAAGAGTATATAGTTATATATAAAAATCTAGTAATTAAATTAAATTAATCTTATAATAAATATATAAATAAAGGGCCTTTAATACTAGGATTTAAACTAGTCTAGATTTAGAATAGCTTAATATATAGCTTAAAAGATATTAACTGCTATTACCTTTAATTCTTTTCCTTCCTTTAATAATAATAATAATAAAGGTATATACTACTATTCTATATCTCTTTATTTATAATCTTTTTAAGTTAACTATATCTTTTAATTAAATAATATAATTTAAGATATAAGAACTCTATTATATAAGCGTATATACAATATACTCTATTAGTATATTAAATATATATTAATCTTAACTTTTAAGCGTATTATCCTATAATCTATTCTACTAACTACCCTACTAACTACTCTACTATCTACTATCTACTATCTATACTATCTACTACTTTAATTTACCTTAAATATACTTATAACTTATAATTTATTTGTTTTAGTTAAGTTTAAATAAATCTATTTACTTTTATTATTTAATTTTACCTTTTACTAAATCCTATATCTAATATATATTTATCTTTACTATCTTTACTTTTAATTTTTACTTATTAATACTTTTATCCTATATCTAATATATATCTATCTTTACTATCTTTACTTTTGATTTTTACCTATTAATACTTCCTTTCTATATCTAATATATATCTAGTTAATTTAAGCTAGATTTATATTATAGAGAAAGAATATTAGAAATATAATTATTATATATTATAGATATACTCTACTCTAAGTATTCTAATTCTAGCTATATTTAGTATAAGGGTTTACCTAGTAGGTTTTATTCTTTTATAATACCTTTAGTATACTAATAGTTTATATAGAAAGTATATTAAAAACCTTAGACTATATTAATATTATAGTAAGTTCGCTTATTCCTTTCTATATCAAATATATAATTAATATATATTAGACTTATAAGATAAAGTATAGAGTAATCTATAGTAATAGTAAGAAATACTATAAAATTATTAAGTATTATACTATCTTTCTATATTTAATATACTAATAAATTCTAGATATAATAGTAGATCTACTACTAACCTATATACTTATTTTGAAGTATATTAGATATATATTAGATATTTATTATATTACTAATATATATTTAGAAGGTTTCTACTAAGATTAATACTATTTCTATAGCTAGAAAGTCTAAGATAATAGTATAAGTTTCTTTTAAGTATATTAAATCTATATCTAATATATATTTCTAGTATCTAAAAGCTAGCTATAGAAACCCTAACCCTAATACTATAAGTTTATTTCTAAGAATAATATAATTATATCTAATATATATTAGTTAAATACCTATTATACTTACCTTATTCCTAAGAAAGTAAAAGGCTACTTATATTAAGAAGATATAAGTATTTATATTTTACTTTTAATATATATTCTACTTATACTTAAATAGTAAAAGTATAACCCTAATATATAAATTACTATATTAAGTATAAGTTCTTTATATAATAGATATATATTAAAAATTAAACTAAACTTTATTAGTAAAAGTAAAGGTAAGAAAAAGAAGTCTACCTATTATATAAAATTATATATATTTATTACTAATATATTTTTAGAGTATAACTAATATATATTAGGGCTACTATAAATACTAATAGTTTTAATAATACTAATAAGATTATAAATAAGTAAGTCTTTTCTACTAATATATTTTTAAAGTATAACTAATATATATTAGAGCTACTACTACTACTAATACTAATAGTTTTTACTATACTATAAATATAAATATATAAGTTTTTACTACTAATACACTTTAAGGGTATTACTAATATATATTAGAGGTACTACTAATCCTAATAATCTTAATATTAATATAAATTTAAATAAGTAAGTTTTAGTTCTAGTAATAAATTTTAGAGGTATAACTAATATATATCTATTAGTATTAATTATTCTAAATTTATAGTTAATAAAGACTTAATAAAAGAGTAAGTTTTATTTACTTTAGAAGTACTTATAATATATAACTAATATCTAATAGTATTATAGGTAGTAAGAGTAATATATAAAAGTTTATTTTTATTTTTCATTATACTATTATAGTATATTAAAAGAAAAAAGATTACTATATATAAAGGGATTATTTTAGAATACAAAGGTTTTTTATTTCTATATACTTTAAAAGTATATCTATTATTTATAAAAGAAATAAAATTAAATAAATCTATAGTTTCTTTTTAGAAAGAAATAAATTAATGTTTTTTTTCTAAAACCTCTTTATTATTTAATAAGTATAAACTTATATCCTTTATAAAAGGTTTATAAGTTAAGAGGTTTAGTATTTATATATTCTAGTAAAGTACTACCTATAAAATATAGTAGATATATAACTAGTATACTAACTATATAGTTATATAAAGGGTATATATTTATAATATATAATAATATATATTCTTTTAGAAATTTATAGATATATAAAGAAAGATTAATTCTTTTTATTGAACTTATTTAATTAAATTATATTAATATTTTAAAAGTAATTAAACCTAGGTATATATATTTTCTTCTTAATATATATCTAATATATACCTACTATATATTCTTAAATATTTAAACCTTAAATAAACTTACCTTTATAATCTAGATATAGTAGTAGTATAACGGTTCTGACCGTCACGTGCTATCTCAGCCTTGACTAGCGTGGCTTGACATTATACCTTGTATTTAGACTCGAGCTCCCTCGAGGTCTCCTCTTCTCTTTAGCTTAGAATCTTCGAATAGATAGTTCTATAGTACTAAACTTATACCTAGCGTAGTCGTATATTCGTGTGCGGTCTATTAGCTATACGTGTCGTTATAAGTAGTAACTATATTAATATTACTTTAATTAATCCCTAAACCTTATAGTTTATATAGAATCCTATTAACCTTTTTAGGCTTATTTTAAGGTTTTTTAAATTCTATTTTTTTAAAATCTATAAATATAGTAATCTTTATAAGCGAAGAAGGATTATCTAAAGAAAATAAATAAGAACTAGGTATATATAGAGGGGAAGATTATACTACCTTACTAGTACTATAGATATATATTAGATATATTACTAAAAATTTAGAAAAAAAGTTTTTACCTAGGTAAGGGAGTTCGACTTAAAGGAGAGAAATTAGAGGTTAGGCTAGTATTAAGGCTAGGTCTAGCTAATACTAGATAAGAAGGGATATTAGATATACTATAGGAATATATTAGTTATATATCTTTTATAATATTTAAAAAATACTTATATAATAGAGATAAGAGGAGATATAGTACTAGAAGGATTAGGTCTAGCTAATACTAGATAAGAAGGAACTTTAGGAGTACTATAGAGATATATTAGTTATATATATTTTATAAAATTTAAAAACACTTATATAACAAAGGTAAGAGGAGCCGTAGTACTAGCCGTAGTACTAGCTATAGTATTAGGAGACATGGTACCGGAAGGGTTAGGTCTAGCTAATACTAGATAAGAAGGGATATTAAAGGTACTTTAAATAAACATTAGTTATATCTTTTTTCTTAAGTATTTAAAGACTTTATAGTAAGGATTAATTTATTAGAGAAAGTAGGAGAAAAGATATTAATACTATAGGTTCTAATTTTAGTATCTTAATTAAAGAAGATATTATTTAAGATTCTTTGTTATTTCTAGAACGTTTATAAATAAGACTAAAAGTCATCTTATCTTACCTAAATTATAAGTTAGTTTCTATACTATTATATTATAGGTATATAGCTAGTATATATTTAACTTATATAGATAATTTACTAGTACCTAGACTACTATAAGGAGTAGGAATAGTTATAAGATAATAAACCTTATTTATATATATTCTAAGAGAAGATATATTTTTAAAATAGTAACTAAAATAAAAATTAGAATAGATATACTATAAAAATCTTTAGGATATATAAATAAAATATACCTAAAAACCTTATAATATAATTAATAACCTAGAAGTACCTAACTATATAATTTCTTATATATAAGAATTTTAAATAGTTTAGTTAGATTAATTTTAATCTATCTAAATTAATAGAATACTACTAGTAAGAAACTATTATATATATACTATAAGGTATTATAAGAAACTAAAAAATAATTAATAAACCTTACTTATATATTAAAACTATAATATATATATAGTAGAGCTACTTATATTATATAATAATAGTAGAATACTTTTAAATTAAGAATTTTAAAAAGTAAAGAATAGATTATTTAGATTATAGTATAGTTTAGTATAAGTTTAATTAAAGTTATAATAAATTTACTATAATAGTAAGAGTAGGAGTAAACAAAAAAGAATACTAAGATAAAAAAAGTTAGAGGTAAAAAATATAATTAAGAATATAATTAAGTAGGTAATTAAAAAGAATTATTCTAAAAGAAAAGTAAAATAAAGAAATAATAATAAAGAAAATTATAATAAAGCCTAGTAAAATTGTTTTAAATAATAGACTTCTATATATATAACTCTTAAAACTATATAATCTTATATATAACCTTTTTTATATTCGACCTTTTTTATATATAACCTTTTTTATATTCGATCTTTTTTATATATAACCTTTTTCACGTGTTTCTACCTTAAATATATAATAACTATACTTCTAGCTATTAAAAACTATAAACGTAGTCTAAATATACGTCTGTAATATAACAAATAGACTATAGTCCTAGGCGAATGTCGGGTACGTAGATCCCCTAGTACTTACCCCTATAAATCTCACACCCTGGTAAAAAAACTGGTATTACCACTAAACGTCTTAGGAAATTCTTTGAGACGTTACAACTAGATGTTAAGAGAGGCCAACTTTCTTTTGATTGATGAATCGGAAGTGGATTAGCGAAATATCCTAGAACCATTTTATTCCCGGTAATTGGCTTTATCAGCCGGGATCTGGTTATACTTTGGTAAGTCATCTGGCAATAGTTTCGTGCCAAGGAACCTGCTGGTGCGGGAGGGCTTTGTGAAGCATATTACGAAGTAAGAGAGGCGAGCATTACTCTGTACACTCTATCAAAAGTTATTATGCCAAAAGTCTGGCACAACGTAATTAATTGTCCTATTTTACCTCGTTTATTAAAGAGTGAAAAGTACTAATTGTTCTAAACTATTTGTATAATTGATTTAGTTATATAAGGTCTTTAGGATAATATTTTTACAACTCGGGGGTGTACAGAGTAATGCCCGCCTCTCTTACAGCTAGATCTGACTTAATTACGGATCACAACAAGGGCCCTTGGAAATATTGAGAAACCATTGAATCTCGGTTGTTACTCCTTCGCGGTAGATGCCAAATTGTGTAAGCTGTGGTTCAACATGTTACAAGGAAACGACATGTCGTGTGTGACCAATGGGAAGTAGACTCACTCACAATACGCAGAAAGCAGCAGGATGTCAGAACCTAACACAACAAGAATGATTACCGCGTTATTGAACCGGAGCGATATCGGCATCGAATGAGAATTTGCCACTAAGCAGTATAAATTTTGTTTCCACGCGTGTATTACCTATTGGAGCGGTGGGGCGGAGATATTAGTATAAAATCGAAAAAACCAGCCCTTTGTCATAAAGAAAAAAACCCCCCCAGCTTCGCCCCTCAACCGTGCGAGGGCAATGGACAAAAAGGCAAAAGCAGCGGTGTCTTTTGGTTCATCTTTCCACGTTTTTGACTCCTTTAGCCGAATGTGTCCACGTTTGAAGCACGACGGTGAGGACGGCTTATGAGCGTCAGACCACATGGCACCAGGATCCGGCTTTATCAGCGCGAGCGGCGAGTCAAGAGAAAAATATTTCATGCGGACCTTGGCCACATTGGGTGTTACCCCACTACTGTCTGTGAGGGAAGGGGTTGTGAGTGGAATGACTTGGATTTTTTTGGGGTCGGGATGTTACGGCAAAAGATGCACGAGCTACGGAACAGACATGGGCTGATCGAGCACCTAATATTTATAATTTTAAATTCTAATATTTGTCTATTTAAATTTAGTTACTTTTTAGTTAATTACACGTATTTTTATATTTAAGGAGCTAATTAAGAACTAATTATTCTAATATACTAAATCCTATTAATTATATTATTCTAACTACTACTTCTACTACTACTTCTACCTTGAATTATACTATTTTAAGCCTTATTCTCTTCTAGTTCGCTAATAAATTAATCGTCTTATATATTCTATTATTATTAAACGTTCGATTAATTAAACTTGTCCTTTATAAAACGTAATTCGCGTATAGTAAATATTTAATTCTTACCTTTCTAAGAAGACTCGAATACTAGTATTTCCTCTTAGCTAATTATTTTATAATTAAGAAGTACTTTTTAAAGGTAATTATATACCTAGACGTAAGGATCTTTAATCGATTTTATAATACCTTTTAAATTATATTCCTAGCCCCCGGTATATAAAAGATTATAGTATAATTTATAGACCTCTTCTAGTAAATATACCTTAAGATTAAAGTCTTAGACGTTCTTAGAAACTCTATTAAATATATACTATAAAGGTTCGATTTCGATTAATATTTTACCCTAATATATACTAAGTATTATTAGAAATAAATTTACTATAATTATTAACGCTATTAAGTAGATAAAAGTAGTTATACTCTAGTACTTTAAATACTAGATATTCGGTATAAGAGCGTTAGTAGTAAATATTATTATTATACCTTAGGTATGTTTTACGTAAGTTAGTTATAAAAATTTATTAAATTTAAGTAAATAAATATTAGAATTTAAAATTATAAATATTACGTGCTCGATCGGCCCATGTCTATTCCGTAACGAGCGGGAGAGGACGTATCGGGTAATAAATAGAGATTTTCTTTTTTTGATTTTTTTGATTTTTTTAAAAAAATTTATGGTTTTAATTTTTTTTCTTATTATGAGTCAATAATTGAAAATTCAAGAATAGACATTGAGTTGGCACGCTTCTTCCACGTGGGCAAATTGTCCGCTGTAATGCTCATTTTCAGCCCTGTGTCAACGTGTTTCCGGTACCGTACGTAAAAAATACGCCTCAACGTTAACTCCCCCCTGGTTCCAAAGGTTTATTTTTGTATGTGTTGCCACTAGAAAAATAACCTCTTGTTTAAGAGGTGCGAGATACACAATTAGGCACTAGAGCTGTGAGGCTTACAAGACAATGTAGCTGCAACGATTGTCTTTCTAAACCGGTGGCATACCTATCGCATCTTTTTCTCAAAGTCTCTACAAAAGCTAAAGTTTACGAGTATCGATATCGTACTCGGTATTCAATTTACCATTTCTACCTTTGGTGGTGATGACCAGCGTAGATCTTCTCCGATCACTTGTGATATAACAGGGGGGAAGATGCGGAATCTATCACTTATCGGACAAGCAAGTACAAGGTGATCTTCTACGCAATCCACGGTTCCAGTATTTTTTTCACGCTGTACTCTGCAGAGTAGTTGTGAGGAAGAACGGTGAAGAGTGGCAATTCCAACTCTGATCAGCCTGCTTAGCCCACTCTCGAGGGATGAAGGTAATCAATAAGTTCGCTTAGCAGCAAGCTACAAATCGCAGAGTACGAGTAGGCTCACCACCAGCCAAAGACACGGAGCTGATGAACAAGTCAGGTGTTCCCAACGGCCCGTCTCAACGCCTTTTCCACGTTTTTCTACGGCCCGCCGATAGTTAAGCCAGCAGCAGGGCGGATACTTCGTACTTCCCTCCGCACTTCTATCTTTGACCACGCACCAACAGGCCAAACAAGGCAGTGAAAAATACGAATTGGGTTCAGGGCAATCAAACAACCTTCCATAGCCCTTCTCGAAGCTTTTTTTACCCTTGGCAACAGGCCAGGAATCTGGCCGACTCTCTGACGCTCCGACAACGGAATGGCCGAAATCTTACGCCTGTGAGGTGATTGGCCTTACCATTCAGCACCAACACCCGAATTATCACGTCGTTCGCCTCTTGCTGCGACCTCGTCATTCGTGAGAATCATACGAAGGTAATAGTAATTCGATACGATACGCTATCCAACCCTCCTCTGCAGTTGGAGATCGCCTGCAATCTCCGGGTCGGCGATCCCCACGTGTTCCCAAACTCACACGGTGCCACCACGCGAGCGGCAATCCACTGGTGGCACGAGCGCCGGCCGGTGGAACCTCCCAAATTGGAAACCAGAAGTTCAAGAACTCCATCATTCCGTATTCGTACCTCACACTCAATTACACTCGCTATTCCTGCGTCGTACCACTTTTCCACCTCTCGAGCCCTTCTCATCTCCTTTTCACGACGGAGTTGTTCTCCGTCACTCCGTGTCGATTATATCACTTCTCACCACTGCATCCACGTCCGTCCTAAACATCTCAGCACGGTCACCCACCGCCCTGCCGTCATTTCCCCTCCGCCCATAACGTCAACCGCCATCACGAAGTCTCGTGTCAGTCTTCCAGGACAGTTCCAGAACGTTTCACCTTTCTTCTTTGACAGGCCATCGGGCAATATCCCACGTTGAGCCCTAGTTTCCCATTGCCCAGTTGTTCGGTCTTTCCTCAGATCCGCTGCACATACGCCACAAGGTGGCATAAAAAGCTATAAAAAGAAGACGGGAGGGACTTGTGTAAAAGAGGGGTGTGAAGAAGGCATGGACCGTTATGTAAAAAGCGAGACCTGTTTGCTTCATCTCTAAAGGTGTAGCTCATTTTGTACAACTGCTGAATCATGAACTGCTACAAGTGTACGGATTTCTCGGTCGAGCAACTTCGGACAATTACATATCATTGAATCCTCTTGTCCTCCGTACAAACACGAAGCTTTTAAATTTACATTAAGCTACATGACGCCCCCACACGGCGCCGAGGACCTCCATGCCCTCGAGTCGGTTTCTCCATGTGGTGCTTCCTTCCCATTCCCAACCAACTGGTCGCTCCACGGCTTCCTGCAGATAACCAATGAGAGATATGGATGGGGATCGGAGAAGGAGCCACCAGGTCCAACCAAGCCCAAGCCTAAGCCCTCGTGGCTTTATACTTGGCGCTTGCTTCTTTGTGCCGCTCATCCACATGGATTTCGTACAAAATTTCCTGTTGGAGGGAGGGGGATGGTGGATGTTGCACCAGTTAAGCCTTGAATTGGTCAGGTTTTGCGCGCTGGGTGAGGAGACATGAATCGTTGTTTTCCTGATTGCGCGCTGATATTACTGTTCTCGTTTGAGAGCAAGACATCCGCTGGTAGAGGCTGAAGAGCAGTCCTCTTTCAGATAAAGTGTTGTTTCTATTTTTATATCTCTCCTCTTACGAGTACATCAAAGTTATCCTATAGTAGACCTTTACTTAAAACACACCTATATACCCTATACCTTATTATATTAGAATTCCTTATACAGTCAATCAAACTGTCCCAGATTAAATGGGTTAATAAAGATGTACTTATTACAATTATCCCAAATCGCTCCTCTGGCTATTTTAGTTGTATGAGGCTTTTGGGGTAATATCTATCATCTAAGCCTACGTGTGTTTGAGTAATGACTACACCTCTTAGATGGTTGGGGTTTATGTTGCTGTTACTGTTTGTATAGTCTACCAGCCTCTGTAGGGCGAGAAAGTGATAGTACTGTACGTATCTCAGTTTTGCAGCCCTTGCTATTTCATCTCTTCAGTACACTTCGAGGATCCGACAGAGGTCTTGGGTCAATCACCTAGGCTGTCTAACATCATTCAAGTCATCATCCGAGTACTTCTAAATGATACCTCATCAATCTGACAACTAGCCACCACACCAATCAAACCTACATCACAAACCACACAAGCATCCCCCATAACCCCAACTCACCAACTAATCTCCCCTCAACACACAACCCCCCTCTAATATCCCCGTCGTCAGGACACCGAAAACCTCCGTATTACACCCTCTCACGAACGGAATACACAGTCAGCTAAGGTTACCTTACCTATCGAAGATGACCGGATCTAAAACGATTACCTGTACCTGTACAGGTACGTGTATAGTGTATAGTACGAGTCTCGACTGTTGGATACCGCACGAGGAAGTACAGTACAGGACAGGATACGCAAACACTTACCTCGCATGGTACACGTGGCGAACCGTTCCTTTGGGCTTCTAGAAGGGGACTGCCACGTTGTTTGGATGGGTGGTGAGGAGGAGGTGGGGATGAAGTGGAGTGGAGTGGATTGTGTAAGCTTAGGATGTTATGGTTGTTTTTGTTGGTTGGGTCTTTCCTTTTTGAGAGGTGTCATGTCTGTCGGGGGGAGGGGGTAGGATTACTGATGGGAAATTGTGATGGGGAAAGTGTTTGTAATGTGTGCTTTGTTTTTTGTGTAGCTCTCTCTCTCTCTCGCGGTTTTTCTCGGTTGAAGGTGGGATGGATTGTGTTGGTAATATCCGTCTTTGGTCTTGCGATATCCGTCGACTTTGAGTTGTTTACAAATCCATGAGGAGGTGGAAGATAGTTACTTTATTGATATCTCCGAAGATGGGGCTTGAGGAAGGGAATATGATGTGTTCATTTAATACTTTCCTCTTGCCTCCCCCAATAAAACACATGGAACAAATCAGAATACCCTATCAGAAGAAGCAAACAAACCCTACCAAGAACCTCAAATCTCAGCATACGACCGAGTCCATCCATCCATCTCACACCACTCACCTGCCCATCTCTTGCATGACGTCGCAAAATACAACGAGAGAGAATGAGAATATGTATGGCCACCACATGAATAATCCTCCCACCATGAAAGGCAATGCAGTGTTCGTACTCTACAGTACAAAAAGTGTCTCAGAACCACATGGCAAGGCAAGGCGTGGCAGCATTCCTTCGCTTCACATGCACAACATCCCCCACCGCTTCTTGCCCCAGTCAAAAAAGGGAAGGAATGGAATGGGTGGTACGGGAAATCCTTTCTTGCCATGTGGCAAATATCACTTTCCTTGTTGGGGTTTGGAGTGTGTTACTTTATGTTTTGAGACGAGGGGGGATATAGTGCATGCAATACAAGAAAATAGCGTTGGAGGAAATATGAAGTGTGTCAATTGGATGGGGGGGATGGGGTAGGATAGGATGGTACATGTTATTTTCCTTATACCTCATATGGCGAGGCTTTGTTTGTAGTGTTACAGTACTTTGTCTATAAGAATTCAATTATCAAAGAATTTAATACAAGACATGATCGTGAAAATTGTAGGAGGTGGGAGGTAGATGGTGACACTACAATAAGTAAAGCGATCTAATCACAACATCTCCCTCGGTCTCGGAAGTATCCAGTCTCCATGAGGATTATCTTGCAGATAGTCCTGTGGGTCATTTCTGACATACTCGTACATGCGAGCGAGAAAAAAAACGGTAAGGAACTACTGTGATGGATGGAGCCACGTTTCTAATTGCTTGCTTGATTCCTTCGTTGATCCTGAATCCTGCTGTGGGCGGTAGTTGGTTGGTGGTTCGCTTACTGTATGTTGTTTGGAAAACTTGGTTTTGGGGTAAGAGAGAGAGTGAGGGGGTGTTATATCGTCGTCTGATTTATATTTGTCTTTGAACTTAGTCTGTATATAGTAGGAGAAAAGGAAAAGCAGAATCTTTTGTTGTTGGATTAGATGATTGTCGAGATTATTTGGACTTCTGAAAGCTGAGCATTTCAAGCGTTATTTCTTAGACTTAGACTATCAGTCTGTAAATTTTTATAAAGCAAACTCGCTCTGTTCGAGGTAAGTTATTACTTCGGGTACAGTATTATGTATCCTACCCACGCGCATGTAAACACCTTAGGTATTACCACCACCACCTAATTCTTGTATCTGCTATTACCACCACCACCTAATTCTTGTATCTGCTATTACCACCGCCACGCATGTAATTTAGATTCCTCCTGAAGTTAGAAGACCAATTTGAGGAGAATAATAGTATCCTCACCTTATTTCACTAGTCGCATAAAAATAGCCAGGTCTAGACGCTTATCGGTCGCTCGTTTATTATTCTTAGAAGGGTCTCCTTTATACTCAGTTAGCATGTTGATGGTATTTGCCTAGTACATGATATAAAGATGTATGTATCCCTTCATATGAATCAAGTAACCGTCAAAAGGTAAAGAAGAAGGAGAAATTAGAAAGGTATTCGATCCTATTTAATTCCGTTATTGCGCGAGCAGGAGACTTGGTTATTACTCTATATATACCTAGCTTAGAATAACAATATTCCGACAGACTCGTATAACTAAAATTATCGTATTGGTTTGCTCTCTGTTTACATCAACGTTAGTCGGAATATATAGAAATCTTCTAAACGAATGTCAAGTATAGATAGGGGGTCCGATAAATACGACATTTCTACTATAAAAATACGAGCTTTCGAGGTTTCCTCGTATAATGGTTATCTTTTTACAGCCTAGAAATAGCGTTACTTAATAGAAAGTGATATAAATAAGTTTCTTGAGGAGATTTTATTATACTACTACAATAGAGTTATTGTTTGTCAACCATATTTTCCTTTTCGCTATTTCACCTCTTTAACTTGTACACCCCATCTCGAACTTCGATTCAAAGGACGAACAATGACGAGCCAAATAGAGAGGGGAGATGCAACGATAGATGAAAGCGCAGAAAGGGAGATGAGGTGGTGAACTGTGCGAGATAGTGTTTATTGCTCTGCGCCCCCTTCTGTTTCAGTAAACATCAGCACACTTTAACAACCTTATGCTCTAAACTTTGTCTATGGCAAATGCCAAGAAACTGTCTTCCTCGCTTCATCAAAAAGGTGTGTAATCAAAGCATCCTCCCTGCAAAAAGTCGCGTGGCATATTCCGAGCAAGTACTTACTCCCCTGATCCCCGCCTCTGTCCATTTCGCTCCTATGAAAAGTGACTTTTTCAAACTACTCATTGTATCATAAATCACTTCAAACCATTGTATATTAGACGTCGTACCCACCTCTATATACCAAGCGATCAACATGTCGCCCGTTCATTAGGTGTTCCCAATTTGTCAGTTCCAGCCTCAAACACTCTTTTAAAATCCAACATGCTTCTCAACATCCTCTTCGCAACTCTCCTCGCATCAGTATCCGCGAAAAATGACGCATCCCCACAAAACAGCACCCTCTCCCCGCCTTTCGGCGACCTTTATCCGTGGCAAGTGCTGAATTATAAAATGGAGTGCAGACAAGATGCCTGCAAATACAGTACGAAGCCCGCACCGAACAAAAAGCAACAATGCGTAGACTAACATCCACCCTAGACTTTATGATCAGGGGAGACGAAATGAAGGGCTATAGCCCCGAAATTCCTAGATTCAACGCCAGCTGCTTCGCCGAGGATGTCAAAGTTGATGGTCCTGATTTGGCGTGTGTTTTCACTGATGCGGGACCACTTGGAAGGGAAAGGGGCATGACTGCGGCGTTGGAAACCGCTACTAATGGGACTGCTGTGCCGGGTAGTGGGATGAGTGGTATTGCTCTTAGGGTTCATTATGGGTTTATTGATGCGGGTGATAAGTAAGTAGTCCCTTATACTGTAGCTGCAAGCTCTTGACTATTATCCTCAACCAGAAGAAAGGACCGTGTGAGCAATTGTAAAGTGGAAAGGTGACTAATCAGATTCTCTCTAGGACACAAAGATGGACGTACATTGGTAATAAGACTATTGTATACGGAGAGACAGCTTTCAAGATCCCCACTACCGATTTCCTTACTGCAAAGATGTTGGAATTGCAGTGACGATATATTGGACATTGAGCTAGTTATATTGTATAGTAGAGCCACTTGCTCGAGTACCATGAGTACTCAAACGCTTTCACTCCTTTAGCTTAGAATACCGTCGATTATTATACCACTGGTTGCGCTTGTTGAATTCCTCTGCTCGATGTGGACAGATATATCCATAACAACAATAGTAAATACCTATAACTATCTTTTGTAGATCAGAACTACTATAAAATCATCCGAGAATTACTGAACAATTGTATCCTGTAAACAAGTGGCTGGGATTATCTATTCTAGAAGTAGTGCATTTAGTACATTCTAAAGAAGAATTTTACTGCCAAGAGAACAATATAATACATATCATATTCAATTCTTGTCAGCCAGAGCGCCTTGTATATCATTTGGATGTAAAAGACCTGGTCATTATCCTATACACACTAAGAATTTGAATTAGTCTATGCTAAGAGTTTAGTACAAACAAATCAAATATTACAGACTAGGTTATTGAGAACTGACAGATTACCATTATCCCAACCACTTATATACATTCGTGGAATGATATTGTTTCAAGCGAGGCGTGTTCACAGCAATAACCAGCTAGGTCTATGTTTTGAGTACAATCGATATATACCTTTCTACATCAGAAACCACGAATACTAGGACACGAAAGAAAAGCCTCACACTTCCCAAATCATTCAATCGTGGGCAGATGTCCATTTGCCCAACTACGAATATCGTCCAATCATCTACTCTAACTTTCACACCTCACACAAACCCTCAAGTCTCAAAAAGTCATAGTATCATTTCTCATAACCTAAAAGGACCTACCTACCTACAGAAAGTGAACTACCTAGTAGTAACCAGCCTCCACAACCTGAGCACATACGCACAACCTCCAATTCTCGTATACACCCTCCCAAACATACCTACAGAACCGGTCGCAAGAAGAACAATAGATCCTGATAGGCCTGCTCCACATAAACAGCAGGATCAGCATTCTTCTCAAGCGTCCCTTTATGAAGCGCCTGGATGATTTCGTAAAACTTCTCAAACTTCTCCTGGGCTTCAGAGCCACCCACGCCCATATCCAAAAGTCTTTCTAAATGACTACCCTCCAAGCAGCGCTTCAAGATATCCCCATCGATATGCATCATGAGTTTGGGAGTTCGCGGCGGCTCCAATGGAATCTCACCGTCTTTATAGGTAAACTCGCAAACTTCTGGTGACCGCAAGGCCAGATTGATAAAGAATCTCAGGAACCTCCAAGCTTCAAATTTAAGAACAGTGAAGTGGGAAAGAGCGCCGTTGATGGACAAGCCGAGGGTCTCTGGAGTATCCTCTACCAAGAATTGACTGAAGGGGGTTTTCCAAGAGGAGTCCCACACTGGACGACATTTGCTCAGCCGGAATTTGAGAATAGAATGAGCTAAATCTGCTTCAAAGATTGTCTCAAGAATATCGGCCTTAGTGTCGTGCGTGGCCCATGATCCGACAACCGAGGAATGCTTGTCTGAGATCAAATGAATTGGCTTTTCCAAGCCACGCTCGACAATCCCGTGGTGCAGAGTATTGCGAGCAACCTCATCAACATGTGTTTTGACAAACTTAAAGTTCCCGTTGCTATCTTCCGTGAGCTTGAGAATTTCGAGTGAGTGGCAGCTAGTAAGGACATAGATAACTCCATCCTCGTGCACAAGCGACGTAGCAGGCGAAAGAAGATCGTAGCTGGCCATACGTTTGAACTCTTTGTTTCTAAGCAGGACTTCGTAGAAGAGCCTTTCACCACAACACCACACAAGACCGCTTGGGAGCCCAACAACGGAATATATCGGGTCTTGACACTTCCAGCTATGATTTGTATACACCTTAATCTTCGGTCTGCCGGATTTTGTCCCTCTGTCACCCTCATATTGTATTGGTTTCATAATCAAAAACCTCCCAGAGCTTGTGCAAACGATGATGAAGTGAAAGGTTTGGTTGTCTTTGACATGAGACCATTCTAACAGGTGGAAGATGGTTTCGTTTGTCCCACCGAGATATTTCGGAAAGTTGAGAAGCTCTCGGTGCTTCATATCCCACGGCACACAAAGATCATCACCTGTGTCCGGGTCAATGAGTAAAAGAGTAGTCTTACCCTCCACAATTGCTGCTACAATAAGAACTTGGAGAGTATGCGAGTAAAGCAATCGTGTCGGGGTTCCTTTGACTGGCAAGTATCGCGGAACTGTTTTCCCCTGCGTACTGAAGCTAGCCAACAGTAGTTGATGTCCAGCCACCATCAGAAGCCCGCCATCCTTTCCACCGGAAAGATTTGGTCGTAGTCTTGCTATTGAATTGATCTCAGGTTGGTTAAGCTCTGGTCTTGCTACGTCCGTAAGCCACACTTGATGTATGTCTTCTCTCCTAAGTCCAGGGGTTAAGCCGTAGACCTTCGAGTCACAGACCACAAAATAGAGGTCTTCTGAACCTGAGTGAGCATCCTTGGTAACCATTGCTTCGTTCAATCCAAAACGGGTATAGCCAAAGCTCTCCGCTTGGTGACTTGTATTATCTATAACTGCTGTGAGCACGAAGCCATTACGGGTACCGCACAACAGAGTGAGCAAGCCAGGCCGTTGATACGATACTGCCATGCTCGTGATGTCCCCAATGTCAATGGTTTTCTCACAATAAGTCGTGGATACGCCTACACTGTGCGACTCCGTGCCATCAATGGGTGTGAATTTGAGCAAAGCTGACTGGCCGGTCTTTTCTGCAGTAATGGCGTAGGTGTTCTGTGCCATGTGACATACACCAACGCTGGTGACCTGAGGTATATGCCTGCTAATTGTGTGCACCACCGGCGGTGAACGAATAAGCGAATTTTCACTCGTCTCAATGCCACTTGTGTCATTGAGCCTCAGGACCTGGAGGAACGAGGAGCCGTCAAACTCGGTGGTAAAAAGGACAAAGTCTTCGTGGATGACGGCATCCTTGATGATTTCTCCAAGACCCAAAAAGACACCATTCTCACCGTCCTCCAAACGGAGAACTTCTTCTCCTTCATATATATGATGGCTTCTAGAATCAGCTTTGGAAAATTTTAGGGTCATAACACATATCAACTTACAAGTCACCATCTATAATAACTATGGATTGTTCCGTAACTTGTATTGTATGACCTCTCTGCATGCTGGCTGTGATCGTTCGATAACGTAAATCAAACTTTGTATTTTCCTCATCATCGGTGATTGCAGAGGCATCACCCGAAAGTCGAAGTACCGCCGATCGATCTGGAAGCGAAAGAAGAAATAAAGAGCCGTCGTCGTCTCCACCAGAATTAAAAGATGGGCATAGAGCCCAAGCCTCTAGAATGAGAGTTGGATAATCTACCTCGAGTCCCAGTTTGGCTTCAAAGCCATATCGTAGTTCAGCAACTGCCCCAGTTGATCCCCTACCAACACAAGAAAATATCCGATCGGGCTTAGCAACAACTTCCCGCCGTCGGTGAATTCCTACAGCCTCCCTCGCGGGCTCAGAAACCCGAGGCTTGAATGTTGTTGCTAAATCTACTGATGGAGACCAGTTCTGAATTGGCTCTACAAAAGTAGGGATTTTTCTTGCTTGAACCTATGCGAATGATTAGATATAGGACAACGCCAAAAATTGGGGCACACAAATTGACAAATTACCAAGCTATTGCTCGAATTGCAGAACTTACCAAGTATGACCCTCCCCCACAAGAAGTGCCTCCTGTCACCAGCAAGTCTCCACCTCCTCCGTAGGTCTTATAGGTGTTGTAAATCAGACTTGCCAAAGCCGTGCCACAATTGTTGCCTAAAGGGCCTACGTTAACGCCAGTTCTAACAACTGCATCTGAGCTCGCATCGATTTCTAGTAGTTTTAGAACACCGTCCTCGCGCACAAGGTAGATATCCTCGTGGCCTTTAGAAGTATAGTAATCCATTCGCTCGGATCTAGCCCAAGCTACCCACAGCGGGGTTGACCTCCCAGTATGCACGTTCGTCGTAGGATTACTCGTTGTAAATGGGTTCACATCGGTAAGAATTGGGGTCCCTTCTAAAAATCGTTGGCAGACTTTAACAGAGTCTTCGAAAATGAGTAAAAACGACGACTTGATCGTTAAAGGAATTAGCAGCAGTGGCATTTGGCAGTCCGGTGCTAGTCCGTGACCCCTCGGAGTATTAGGTCGAATTTTACTGAGCTCCCTGCCGGTCTCCCATTCGTATAGCATCATACGAGTCCTCCCCTTCTTAACTATCACTACAAGGAGAACGACATGTGCCTCATCGTCCGCGGCCGGATACAAAAACTCCAACTTCAGAATGACGCCACCTGGATTGATAACCTTCGAACTTTGTTCCTCGATGGGTTGTATCGGTAACCCCCTTTGGTATTGTAGAGATATTTCTTCTCTAGGGCGCAACGCATAGATGACAAAGAGAGACTCAGAACATCCCACAACCATATATCGAGAACTCGGATCCACCGCAAGGTGTGTCCCAGGCTGAAGACCCAGCATTGGCTTTGGAACGCGTTTACAAACGCTGGAGATAAACTCCAAGCTCCCTGTCTTGGTACGTTGTAGCATCAAGAATACAGAATCGCCAGTATCCAGTTGTAGAAGAATGCATTGAGGAGATAGGACGGAACCATCTCGCTGCGCATGGCGTTCAAGATTAGCCGTAGCATCCATTAAGACATCATCGTCTTCGTCTTTGATCTCTTGGATTCCAAAGCCATTTGTGTTTTCGCTGTTGAAGCCTTTCAATGAGCCCATCACACGAGCATTTCGAATGCGAGCGCCAAAATTTTCTTTCCTAATGACATCCCATAGCTGTCTGTCAGGCCGCAGCTCTTTGACCTGGACAAAGTCATCCTGGAAAAATCAGTATGCTGTTCAACTCTGAATTGCAAGGCAGTCATTTGCGGAAAAGGAGACACAGAATAAGGGATTCAACATTGAAGAGCATTGCTTCAAAGAACAAGTCCTAGAGGAATATCACGGCACCCAAACCCCAAGACAAAGCAGTCTCCGAAAAGGGGATTCTCTGAAATGGAACCGAAGGAGAAGTAAATCCTTACCCCTATAAACACAATATCGTTACTTTCCTGGCTCCGCAGTCGCACTGGCAAGATCCAGTGAGCCAAAGGGCTACGTATTACCGTCTGGGTCAACAGGCCAAGGGTTGGAGCTTGTTCGACCTCGACATGAGCCATCCTCGCTTCCTTGTCCTCTTGGTTGTAGTGTTGTAACACGGCGTCCAAGCCCATGGTTCGGGTCGTCCACTGCCCATTGACCAAAGAACTCGTCTCAAAAGCCATGACGACAAGGTGCTCGCAACGCTGCCATACAATAGGAAGGATGGACTGGAATGGCACGCTTCAGATTACCAGCTGGCGAGGATCCGACTTGAGGAGGTGCTGACTACCAGATTCCTAGAGGCGTTTCCTAGATCCAGTTGGTTTGGTTCTAGCCTGGGTCCTCAAGAGTGGTTCTTGCGACACTGGTCGGAGCAGGAAGCGGCAACGGGAGGAGATATATGGATATCAGAGCATGAACCGTTCGTTATAGGGAAGCTGGAGACGGAGAAAGAGGCGCAATATGCCTTTTGAGAGACAACACCAAAGCTGGAGATCGGTTGGAAATGCCTATCGATATCGCAGAACCGTGGTAGCCTTGCGACAAGGCTGTTGAAGTACCAGGTAGTGTGCCTCCGTACTAGATGGGGCAACGGATGCTTGTACGCGAAGCTTGCGCTCAGGAGCCAGGGCAAAGCGAGATGAGCGACGACCGTGCAAAAGGGAGGCAGAACGCCTCGAAGCGATGACAGAGAAGAGAGTTTGCTCATGGACCGCCCCAATTCCTTCTGTCAGCACCTCCTTTTCTGGTGTTGATCCGGAATTGACAGATCATTTTTTGTACACCCTGCGACCTTGAGCCTGCTTCTCTGCCCATGCAGCTAGCTGGACTGGACCGAACCGATCATCTGCTGCACCTCAGGCGAGCTTTTCGGGGGGCAGACGCGCTAAACTTTTGGCGAGCTCAGAGCTATCGCGACGACCTGGAACCTGCCCTGCTCCCCGGAGGCCCCCCCTCCAAGGAATGCGACGACCAAATTTTGTTGGCTCGACCTCCCCCTCTGCTCCCCTTCATCAAATGCCATGATTGAAGGATCCATGGACCACTGTCCGCGATATGGAACCAAATGCGGAACCACTCCCTCAGGAACACGACGACGATAGAGCGCTGCCTCTCGACCAACAGGAGAAAAAGACTCAGGAAATCCACGATGCGTGCAAATGGAAAGATGTTGACCGGTTGAAGGCTCTGGCAACCAGCGAGGGAGGTCTAATCTCTGACCAACTTCGCAGACTGACATGTTCGTATTCAATTGCTGCCTAACAGCGTCTCTGAGGGTCAAGCTGATCCCCACTAGGGCCTTTACTGCTCGGAGAACCGAGTCAGAGTAGCGATACAGAACGAGAAAAGGGCGATAGGGGGGACTGGAAGCAGTTTCCTGAGCATCGTGATGAAGGACAAGTTCAGCTCGATGTGAACAGATCCTTTATATACTATCCCAATAGTACGTCATGCCCGTATTGTTGTCACATATCACATAGAGGCAGAGCAACGGAGCTGATCAATTCGCACAGACCAATCCTCGAGGGATCTGGATCAAAAGAAAGAAGAGCTTTCAAATCTGATCACAGAGGTTCTGCGACGCCAGCCATATCTCTGCTATTTCCAAGGCTATCATGATATCTGTCAGGTATTTCTCCTGGTCCTGGAACCACCACGCCGCGCGGTAGCTGTATCTCGACTTTCCACTCTGCGTATTCGCGATTTTATGCTTCCCACCCTCACGCCGGCGCTAGCCCAGTTGCGCCTCATACCAGCCATCTTATATGCCGTCAATCCGAAATTGTATCATCATCTCTCCGAAACCCAGCCATTTTTCGCCCTTTCTGGCACCCTCACAATGTACGCTCATGATATCCAGGAATACGGCGATATTGCTCGATTGTTCGATGTATTTCTAGCTCGCGAAGCAGTTTTCCCGGTGTATATGTTTGCCCAGATTGTGCTAAAGCGCTCAGACGAGCTTTTTGAGACGCCCGCAGATGAACCTGAGATGCTTCATTCAATTCTTTCCAAGCTTCCGAAGCCATTGGATCTGGAGGCATTGATCCAAGGCACCGTAAAGTTGATCGAGAAGCATCCACCAGAAACCCTTAAACCCTGGAGATCCATATCGAGCTCCAGTGTCATGAAAACGGCACTGCGGCCCAATCAAGTGTTGAGTCAATCGCTTGAAGATGGTAAGGCGTACTTCGAGAGACAAGTCAAGGAATTGGAACGGGCAGAACAACGTGACAAGGTTCTCAAGACGCTTTGGAGATATAGAAAGCCTGCTCAGACCGTTGGATTGGCCGTTCTCATTGGGCTGGTGTCGTTCTGGGCCAGGAAGACGGCGATACAATCTGATATACTGGGTTC
This sequence comes from Hymenoscyphus occultus, assembly GCA_900536445.1. Lineage (NCBI taxonomy): Eukaryota > Fungi > Ascomycota > Leotiomycetes > Helotiales > Helotiaceae > Hymenoscyphus > Hymenoscyphus occultus. Next base: position 118,389 of record UNPT01000025.1, on the reverse strand, counting down.
CCTTTGGTCCCGGTTGTCACATTACAGCTTTTCATAACAGATAAACTTGAAATTTTAGATGGCCAAAAAATAGATTGTATTTTACAGGATATGGACCCAAGAATCTAACTACGTTCCCGCAAATGCCGTTTTCAGGCCCTCAAAATGCTCTTGTTGTTCAAGAGCTAGTTTTCCTTCCACGTCTCCAATAATCGTGAGAATCAACGAGTAGTTATTATAAAGAAAGCGTTCCCTTTTCCTAGAATCGCCAAAGCTTTTGGCCGTTTTGGTCAGAAACGCTTCAATTTCACTTCGAAGCCTGATCAAGCTTGTTGAGACAGGTTCATCGTCACCTGCTTCAGTACTTAATGCTAGGATGCCATGCAAAAATTGCCCAAATCGTTGTGTCATAAAGTGTGGAGCAGCAGACTGTTTTGCTTGCTCCGAGGCTGATGGTTTCCGTGTGGAAACGCTATTGGTGACTGTCCGCACCGATTCACAGTGTTGGTCCATGATAACTTGGAACCTAGGCCACAACAGCATCCTAGTTCCATTGATATACCCATCAACGGCCGGGATTTTGCGTCGCTGGAGCTCAAAAGCAAAGTGCTGATTTACCCTCACACACAAGAGGAGCCCCAAGCAATCGTAGGTTTCATGGAAAAGAGATTTCGAAAGGCCAGACCCAAGAGCAAATGTTGGCTCAAAAATGTAGTTGAAATGCCGAGATATGGTCGAGTATGACAATGCTGGCGCGAAAAAAGTGGTAAGAAAGGAATATTCAGCTGAAGCATTGTCGACAAGAGCGAGGTTGAAATGTCTGAATGGGAACTCGGAATAATGTGTTGACTTATCCTCTTCTGCTAGAAACGAAGAAAGTGCCGTTTGGTTGGGCGTTCTGAGGAGGTCAATTCGTCGGCCCAAATTGAACGCATCGTGCGCTGGCGCTGCATTCTTCGAACTTGACAAGATATTTGTCTTTCGAGTTCCATCATCTTGACCAAGAAGATCATATTTGTCAAGCACGTGGACTTTAACTTTCTCAAGAGCTTTGAGATAACGGGTAAACTGGTTGAGAAAGTACCATCGCATTGTATTCATATATGCTTGACCAATCTCCTCGGCTAGTTTGGAGTGATGTTTGTGCAAGAATGCATATAAATCCTTGTACCTGATAAAGTGTTGCTGCTGTATGATCTGGGCATTTATATTAGGTGAACGCAATGCCTTGATTTGCGCAACAAGAAAGTCTCGGATCCTCTCAAGAGCCTGCAAGAGTCAGTATGACCATATTATACTTTGGGAGCATGACGGACCTTCTTGGTAAGATTATCCAGCAATGGCTTAAGGTCATCAATGCCTTTTATATTCCTATGTTCCCTGGATTTAGCTTCCATGGCTTTGGAACGCTTCTCGACTTCGGCCAAAGCCCTAACCCAAGCTTCATCAATGGCCCCTTCAACAATTTTCCGGACAACGGCTGGGGAGACGCTGATTTCTTCCACGATTGGGCCCAGGCCATTTTCAACCACTTTTCGATTCTCTAACCTGACGCTCAATGCAGTGGATCGCGCTTGTAATGTTTCTATCTCCGTCGAAACCGCGGCAAGGTCGCTCTGGAAGCTATTTAGGTTGAGTTCGACACTATTTAGCACTTCATCACAGTCATGAATTGATTGGTGGAGGCTGTCAAACTTGTATCTGTCCCTCTGAACTAAAATTCGCGATCAGCATCTGTGTAGCCAAAAGTAATAGATAGGCATACACTCTTCGAGACTCTGAGAGATAACGCCCCCGGAAGTCGTTCGATCCTCTGCTATTTCGTGCAGCCCAAGGCCGTCGAAATCAAGTTCCAGTTCCCAATCCTCATCAATCTCCTCCCTTTTAGTATCTTCTGAACCCACAATGTTGCCCAGAACCTTGAGAGGATCTGGCACATCTACTATGGTTGCTGTTCGTTTGAGATTCGATCCATTAGGCCGTCGAGAGGACAGCAGAGACGTTGTAGAGTCATTGGAGAGCAAGGACAAGGAAGATGACCGAGTATTGAAGCCTGGTCTTTGCAAGGCAGAAGGAGGTCCTAGATTACTTTGCCGGCGTGGTGCTGGAGAGTATGATCTGTTCGCACTCCCTGGTGGGGGAGTTCCAGTAGAGGCAGGCGTCGAATGCCCCGATAGCCGGTCGAGCCACATATCCCCCTCCTCCTCGTGGCATCAAGACCGGTTTTCAGCGTGAAGTATCGAGCCTCTCGGAGACTGACAGAACCATGGTCGAAAATGTGCACTATTCGTGGGTGTTCAATGGGGTTTGGGGCGGAATACTCGAGTACGTCAAGCCAACAACAGGCCAGAGCTCCCAGGTCAAGGAGTTGAGGATTCCCAAACAGGCTAGCTTGGGATGGGCGGCACCACGAAGCACGGCGCTTGATAGTAGGTTAGAGCTGTTTAGGGAGAGAAAATACTGGGTATGTGAGATTGATGAGGATCTGAATTTCAGCTGAGTATTTTTTGGGGTGGGAGATGACTGTTGTGGATTTGCGACCAGTTCTCATTGATACCAGTGAAGGTATGTGGCGCCTATTGATACGTACCTCCCGGTGGACAAGAAAAGTGGCAGAGATTCATTTTTTTGTCTATTAGCGTAAGTAAATTCTAAGTACTAACATGTTTGAAATATCTGGAACAATTGGGTTCATTGTGCTATCGTTTTCGATAAATCATTTTAATTATTCTAAATAAATAATATAATATAATGGTTTTTATTTAAGTTAGGATAAGGTCTCTGCCACTTTTCTTGTCTACCGGGAGCGTACCTCCTCAATGAAGGCATGGCAACGCCACATTATGAGTAGATTGATTTGATTTTTTTAGAATTGAAACTACCTATAGTTGTAGTTATTTGAATACGCTCGAACAATTGAAAATGTTTGATCAGACGTTTGGAAAGTGTTGAGGTAATTAACTCATGAATCCAAGTGAGCCACTCAAATTGTGATAGGACGTGGAAGTATCTCCTGCTCTTCACAGCTGTTCATGCACAATAGATACCTGCGAGTACTTACTAGTAACTTGTAGTAGTACTTGATTTTGTAGGTGTGCTTGGTATGGAAGAGGTGATACTTGTTAGTAAGGCCCTTCCTTGCCTTGAAACATCTGCTGCTTTATTCCAGGTGCGTACTCGTACCGTAGCTATTTGGATTAGCTCATGACGATTCCCTGCCTGGTACCTGTAGACCGCCTAGTAGTTACCTAAGTAGGTGTAGTGACCCAAGTAGGTGACTAGTAAGAAGTACTAGTAAGGACGGGAGTCCTAGTGAGGAGTGTGACCCAGGCCGAGTGAATGAATACCTACTCGAGTATAGTGAGTCGTAAGGCAGTTGGTACGGAGTCTAGCCCGGTTGTTCATCGTGCCTTCCTCACTCACGATGTTCGCTTCGACAAAAGCAGCGGTGAATCCGCATCGGCTTCCAGGGTGTGTTCCTTGTCTTCACAAGCCAGATCTGGTAGCTGCCGCTTTTATTGGCCACAGGCCGACTCCACCTTTCCTGGTGCCCTCACTGGCCAACCCGGCGTGGCTCCAGTTTTAGGCTGCCCGCACATAACTCGATTTTGAAAGTCTTTAACAACCTTCCCAAGTTCGCTCCACCACTCTCCCGACAATCTATTCCTCTCCTTGGTCTCCTTGCCTTTTCAACTGCCCATACCTCCACTACACTCCATCTTTACCTTGCAACTTCATTCAAGATGGCGGACGACGCGCAGGTAAGACTGTTCACTTTTTCTCCAGACCAGGACCCCGCACGGCACCCCGCCATGGTCGGGTGGGCGCATTCAAGAGATCAATCAGGATCATGGCTCTGCGTCTTTTCGAGGATAACGTCGCAATCTGCGAGACGAGACGAGCCATCGGCTAACGAAGCATCGTGATATTATAGCATGAGCACACCTTCGACTCCGCCGATGCAGGCGCCTCTGCCACCTACCCTATGCAATGTTCGGCCTTGAGAAAGAACGGTTTCGTTTGCATCAAGAACCGTCCTTGCAAGATTGTTGACATGTCCACCTCCAAGACTGGCAAGCACGGTCACGCTAAAGTCCATCTCGTCGCTATCGACATCTTTACCGGCAAGAAACTCGAAGAACTTTGCCCATCTACCCACAACATGGACGTCCCCAATGTCATTCGCAAGGAATACCAATTGGTAAGCTTTGCAATACCCCGCCTTCGCCTTCTCAGGCGAGAAAAGACTAACGAGTTCTTCTGTAGCTTGATATTTCCGATGATGGATTCCTTTCCTTGATGGCTGATGACGGCGAGACCAAAGACGATGTTAAGACTCCTGATGGAGAAATTGGTGAGAAGATCGAGAAGTTGTTCACCACTGAGGAGAAGGACACCAGTGAGTATTTCCATCCACTAAGGGTGTTCTTGTTCATTTCTAACGTGCATCAGACGTTATTGTTCTTACTGCTATGGGCGAGCAACTTGCTATTGAAGCCAAGGAGGCTCCTCGCTCTTAGAGTTCCTCAACTTGACTCCGACCTTGTTGTCAGCGATGGCATACTAGATTTGTTTGAAGGCTCGATAGTCTGGAGAATACTCTGTATGGGTGGATTCTTGAGACTCTGAGGACCTCCATTCTCAAGGTCGTTGCGTAGAGGATCTTTGAAAGATTTGATTTGTTATCTGGGCTTTGCGGACGACATCTTCCTCTTTGTTACTCGATGCTACATGATCACGATTGGCCGGCGTAGTCAAAAAGTGCACTTGAGATGTGGCACAACATCTCCTTGTAGAAATCGATGCTTTCCGAAACAAAAAATATTATTGATACGTACCATATTGAGCGGAACTTGGATTGTTGTGATGTAATGTAATCTGTCGTTTGTGAAGTGAGTGATTGGAATAAATATTAGTACAAGGTAGCCCTTCCGAGATTGGCGCATTTGTAGAAAAGCCGTTGCGCTCAACCTTCCCCCCTAAGTTTGTCCGCCTTGTAAGCTACTCCTGTACTTTCTGGAGTGAAAATGTCGCAAAATATAGAGTATCAACGTTTTCGACGCGGTGATAGCTGCACCGAGGAGGGGTGCAGGTCCCGAAAGTACTACCTCGAAAATGGCAGAAAATTCTGTCAGCGAGGACACGAGCAAGCTGTTAGTCCCCATCACGACAACGCAGTACCGGTACTTTGTTTGACAGGAAATAGGGCTTCACGCAAACACAGCAAGACGAGGATGATTGGAATACTCAAGGGAAAAAGTCGCGAAAGCAGAAAGAGCAGAAAGAACGCGTTGAGCGCATCTTGAGCGGCCAGGACGCCATCGATTTGTATTTGCAATGCTATCAGTTGATCCTCTGGAAACAATGCAATTGGCTTGTGAATGAGAAGAGGTTTCCGTCTGAGCTTGAGACTGTGGTTAAAGATCTGTGGGGTCTGAGAGTTGGTAAGCTTATCAAGGCTGGGGATAAGAGCTATGGGTCGGTGTCTGGGACGTTCTTTAGCTCGGCGAGTGAGGCGGAACATACTGAGAGTGATGGCAAGAGTGTATCTTCCAGACGGAGTCGAAGGAGTATCGCGGGGGATGAGAGGATGCCGAAATTGATTGAGACGCTGGGTCTGTGCTATCTAGGGATGTTGCTCATGAGGCTGCCAACGAGTCTAGGGGATCTGTTCAGATGGGCGACGAACGAGGAGATGGTTTATGCTCGAGCTGTAAGTTTGCTTTTTTATTCTGCGCTTCCTTTCACGCAAGTTTATTTTGGAACCTTTTTCTAACATCTCACAGACGAAAGAGATCCCATTGGAGATGCGGAGAAAACTTCCACCTCCCATGGTTGCATCATTCGATATCAAGGCACCGTTGAGGGGAGAAAACCTTCAAACCTCTGTTATGCAACTTGTTGAATTCTACAAAACTCAGTTGAATATGATCTTCCCCTCAATCAACTACCCCCTTGTCATGTACAAACATATTCGAGATCTCGCCCTCCCCAGTAAGTTTTCCTCAAAATAAATAAACACCAAGAAACAAAATAATGACATAGAAGCAGTCGAAATATACTCTGGTGCTCGACGTCTATCAGAAATGCTAGAATTCGACTTTTCATATCCTGTGTCCTTCACAAAGAACCGCGAAGCATCAGCCTACCCCGAACTCCAGATCATCAGCGCTATCGTGGTAGCAACAAAATTATGTTATCCGTTTGATGACATTGCCCGTCTACCATACTCCGGATCCGATCCAACGACCATGAAGCTTGACTGGACAACATGGAGCGAGATCATGATTCAAGGGCCGTCGAAGAGATTACGGAGAGGGGAGGAATTGAAGGTTACTGACAAGGATGTTTTGAAAATGAGTGATGAGAAGATTGATGATTATCTTGATTGGTATCAACGGACTTGGATTGATGATCGAGATCCAAAGTGTATGTCGTTGTCCCTCATCCTCTCTCGTCTTCTCTTTCGTTTACTAACGCAAATCAATAATAGTGGCCAAGCAAATCCTTGATTTCTTCCCACTCCAAGATCTACCTTCTCGACTACCAGATAATGCAGAGTCAACAGATCCCATAAACTTACTGAAAAAAGTTCAACAGCATCTCATCCCCATCCCACACAAATCCGTCGGTGATGGGGATAAACCGGGCGTCAAACGGCCTGGAGAGTTTTACAAACGTTATCGGTCCCCTGAAGAGCTACCCGATACTGCAAAGGCTTTCTATGAATTAGCTGGTAAGATTTCTTCTCATGTTGTTGACGGGATACGTGGCTAAAAAAGGAATAGCTCAAAGCGCCGGTACCAGTGTGGATATGCTTGTCAAGAGCGTCTTTCAAGTGGAGGTTCGTTTGGAGAGGTGGCATCGGAATGAGAGGAGGAATCGGACACAAGGGGATCGTGATGAGGATTCTTGTTCTGAGGATTATTGAATGTTGGGTTTGGTTGAGATGTATGATGTCTAAGTGAAGTGGGCGTTAGGGGGAAAGATCGCAAGATACCCGATGAGCAAGCGAGGTGTTTGGCAGGTTTCTTGACGAAAGTGATATACTTGGTCTGTGAATGAAGGTAGTCTCATTGTGATAAGATGATTGTGCGAATAAAATTCTTAAATTAATATCAACCTTTAGAAAAACAGCAATACGTAATTCTCAGATCTGGTTAATGATACCAACTAACCGCCGCAAAGATGTCTGCGCAACCTTTTTGAAGCAGCAAGTAGACAGTCGACTAGTACATGGCCGAATACTCCCTGTTAACAGACTACCTTGAAGAGCCTTGAATCTGTCTCCGCAACTCTAGATCATCTCTCGATCGAGATCATTCGGAGGGAGGAAGAGACCTGCTGGTTACTATTCTGTAATCTTACACACCTAGATTCTAATATTATCATCCCAAAGACCTTGCACAACTAACTCAATTATCCGATGGGTTTAGAACAATTGTTACTTTTTCGTGATTGACCTAGATGGAATGGGACAATTAGTTTGCTTGTCCCGGACTTTTGGTATAATCACTTTTGATAGTTTGTAAGATTATAGAGTACTGAATAAGAAATCTCTGGGGATTTTGTGACTTGATTGAGCCCTAATAATGTTGACTCTATTGCTTGAAAAGATCTAAAGAATCATTAAACCAAACATAATCCTGATTGTTGTTTAAGAATTGAGCTCAAGTAAATGTAGGCTCCCAGTGGACAAGAAAAGTGGCAGAGACCTCTTTTATCCCATCCTAACTTACCTAAAACCCATTATATTATATTATTTGTGTGGAACAATTATAATGATTTATCTAAAACGATAGCACAATGAAAGAAATTGTTCTAGTTATTTGAAATATTCTAGTACTTAGAATCAACTTACGCTAATAGTTAAGAATTGAATCTCTGCCACTTTTCTTGTCCACCTGCAGGAGGTAGGCCGACCCGGCCCACCCTGACCCCGGACCGGATTATTAGCGAGATCACCTGACGCTGGATTTCGCGCACAAATGGAAGGACCTCATGTCAGGACCTTCGTGATCAAGATCAACGACAACTTTTCGACGAAACCGCCACGAGTAAGTACAATGCCCTGTTGATTGACATTCCAGCCATACAAGACTCATGCTGACGTGCTCTTTTTCCAGTGCAAATGTAGGTCTCCAAGCCATTCTCCCAAAACCACTTCTTGTCTAGACTATTCCGCGACATCGAACATCGAGCGAACGACGACTAACCTTCACTTCTATAGCTTCGTCAAGACTCTCACAGGGAAGACGATCACGTTAGGCATGTACTTCTTTCCTGCATGACGATGATTTCACGAGCTGACGATTTCTCTAGAGGTTGAGTCTTCTGACACAATCGACAATGTCAAATCCAAAATCCAGGACAAGGAGGGAATCCCACCGGACCAACAGCGTCTGATCTTCGCCGGAAAGCAACTCGAAGACGGCCGAACTCTCAGCGACTACAACATCCAAAAGGTAGGCAGGATTCTGAAGGATAGAAAGGACGGGGGATTTGAATTGGGCGAACTGCATATGGGCCTGGACTGGAATTGGCGCGCAGGCTGACAATGCGACATCTAGGAATCCACCCTCCATCTCGTTCTCCGTCTCCGTGGTGGTATCATTGAGCCATCGCTCAAGGCTCTTGCCTCCAAGTTCAACTGCGACAAGATGATCTGCCGAAAGTGCTACGTACGTACTTGATTGGCATAAACCACGAATCGATCGAGGGACAGTATACTGATTAGCATCATAGGCCCGTCTCCCACCTCGTGCCACCAACTGCAGAAAGAAGAAATGTGGACACACCAACCAACTCCGACCAAAGAAGAAGCTAAAGTGAACGGTTCGCTCCATTGGCGTTTGGCTGGGATGGACAAATGGATTGGGGCGGTATTTGATGAATTGGTTGCATGTCTGGCTGTATTTTTCACGATAGCAAGAGGCAAGCATATGGGACAATGATCAAGACACCATGGAATAAACCATCAATGAATTTTCGCAAGGTCCGACTTTCATACTGTGAATAATTTGAGAACGCGGAAAGATGATGCGAGTTGGTCATATTTGAAGACGGTATTTATGGGCAGAGCGGCGTGGCCCTGTTTTCAACTTTCCCACCCCATCTCCCTTTCCTGGTGCTTCTCTAGACCGCCCTGGAGTGTCCAGATATATTAACCTTAACTTTCCTCGACAGTTTAAGAAAATTTGAATGCGAGTAATTCAAAATGACCATGAGCTTGTTAGCAATTGGACTAGCATATGCGACTGCGAAGTCCATCAAACCCCTTATAGCAGCTTTCCTCGAATAGTCATTGATGAACGGAATCATGCCGTTATTGTGCACCCATATAAATGATATTGAAGTGTTAAGAAAGAAGCCGTAAATTTATCAAGTAGCACAAACTTGACATCGCAATTGGGGAAATTTGAGAATATTTATCAGTGACTTCACTTTTGGCTAGCCCTTGTATCGTATTCACTCTCCTAAAGATTGATTTTACGAACCTTTGACTGAGCTGTACCCCGCCATTGAATGCGATTGTTGGTGGGGGCTGCCTATGGAGTAGGTATGCGGCTCCAAGAAGACCGGGCCGTGATGACAGGGGTGCTGTTCTTCAAAGCCGATCTGGCATGTCTGGTCACAACTCCATAATACAAAAACAGATTCGACAACCTAACATTACAAACAAAATGTCTGGCGCTGGGTACGACGTGGTAGTTGATGTTGATGAAGAGGTAAGAAAGTCTAACGTGATGATAATTCCCAAGTTCAGCCAGCTTCTGAACCAATCTAATCGGTATTTCAGGGCGACCTTGGACATACAGATCTCCAGGAGGATCTAGAATTTCACTCGTCCAACTTCAATACCGACGCATCTTCCGGATCGCGCAAGTTGCCGGGAGCTTCTTCCGGTCTCCCTGCTCCTGCAACTGCCAGCAGTGGCTCCTCGAAACGATATCTTTGGTCGATATCCTTTTACGCGCAGTTCTTCGACGTTGACACAACCTCAGTTCTTTCAAGATGTTGGGCAGCGTTATATCCTCGAGCGAACTTCTTGGATGTTCTAGAGGGAAATCCTGATTTATACGGACCGATATGGATTGCGACTACGGTTGTGTTCATCCTGTTCCTCGGCGGGACAATCAACCAATACCTGGCAAAGTCAGGGCAGGATCATTTCATCTATGATTTCAAGCTTTTGAGTGGTAAGCGTTACTGGGAGGATGGATTGTACGAAGTTAACATTTCTCAGGTGCGGCTGGACTCGTTTACGGCTATACATTGGTTATCCCAATGGTGCTCTTTCTCGCGCTCAAATACTTTGGCAGCGAATCTGCCAATATACTTGAATGCTGGGCTTTGTACGGATATGCCAATATCATCTGGATCCCAGTGGCATTGATCTCATGGTCACCTATCAACATATTGAACTGGGTGTTTGTGGGCGTTGGCTTTGGTCTCAGTGTGGCTTTCTTGTTGCGGAATCTCTACCCAGTTTTGAGCGCGACAGACAAACAGACTAGCAAGGTACTTTTGATCCTGGTAGTATGTTTACATGCTGCTCTGTCTATTGCTATCAAGTGGCTATTCTTTGCTAGTGGGAGTCTCATTCAACCACCAGACGACAAGCCAGCAGCAACGCCAGCCCCTACTCCAACGCCGACTCCACCTCCAGCTGCGTTTTTAAGATTCTAGGTGTATTGCGTATCCCAGATTGTTTCGTGGGTATTAATTAGCTTTTTATTTGAGTGTACTGGCATTGGGAAGGAGTCTGCTTCTTTTCTTCTGAGGCATTGTATTTATACATTCAATTATGAATGAAAATAGAGCCATTATGGTTCAAATATTTGTGTGTATGAACGTTCAAACCCTTCCAGCTTAGAACAGCCCTCCTGAATACATTTCATAAAATTCCTCAATCAATGCTTTGCTTCGCACCGCCATTCTTCTCCCAATCCAGCCAACTACCTGGGTACTCAGAAGCCTTCGGCCATCCAGCCTGTCTCGCCAATTCTGCCGCCGCTCGACTCCTCACTCCCGCCTTGCAATAGAATATAATCTCCTTCTCCTTGGGCGGCCTCACAAACCTAAAGCGCTCCTCGAAATCTTCGTCTATCATAAAGAATGCGTCGGGTACTGAGCTGACGGGGATATTCAGGGAGCCAGGGATTGTGCCTGTGCTCTGGAGCTCTGCTGGTTCGCGCGTGTCGACAAGGACTACATTTGAAGAAGGGTTCTCGGAGAAGCGTTTAACCTGAGATGATTATTAGAAGATGCTTTTGGATAAGCTATGGCGGGGGACGCACTTCTGTATATGTGTAGATTTTGCTTTGAGCGCTTGCTGCTTGGGAGTTGAATCTTGGGTCTGGTTTGAAGGTGGTGGGCGCATTGCGTGGAGTGATTCCCGGGAGGGTGCGTAGTTGTAGTTGTCTTGCTGGTCTTGTTATTGAGGAGCGTGAGGCTCGGAGGAGACAGGTTGCGAGGCGTGGGACTAACATCTTTGGGGGTTGGTTGTTGCGTTTGAGTTGGAGATGGTGAGCTTGAGCTTCCCCAGATCTTTGTTATCCGATATCCTTGTCGGCGATTGTGTCATCGAGTGGACTTTTACACCACAACGCCGAACCTAGTTATTGTTTTTATTTTCACGAGATAGTCTTATCTTTTGAATCCCACATGATCGTATTAATTGATAGTTGCTATTTGACCTAGATTCGAAATCTGTTATTGTGCATGGAACTGGACTAGACTAGTGTGTGATTAACCGGAGTGCATAGGGGCAAGAGTCCCAATTTGAGTGCAAGACCCAAATTTTATATACAGTCTCCATGCGGAACGTTGTTTGATCATGAATAAACATGATTTCATTTGGCATGATTTAACTCAATTTCGTTGGGACGATTTCAACTGAGTAAATTCTTTCACTTCAGGTGTTGAGTTTACAGGGGTCTTCACGCAACCGGATAAACACCGCCAACCTCGCGTCGCGATAACACTCGATATCAAAATACAAACACCCTCATTCCGACTCAAATTCCCAGCTCACCATTAAGACCAACATGTCTCGGGCAAGTTCGTCCTCGGCACGCCCTCTTACTCTCACGGAAGAGCTAGAGAAACTCGAGCAATCCATTACCCTAACTCTACAAGGTATTTCCAGCGCCCCTCCAAAATAGACCTCAACTAACGACAAGTAGAAATCGACCACAATTTCAGCAGAGCACATAGGATTGTGACTTCGAGTATTCTGCCTATTGTTGATCAATATGCCGACCATTCTAAAGCTGTTTGGGAGGGATCCAAGGTTGGCAGCCAGTCGGAAGGAAATTTGGATAGAGCTAACCGCGGGGTAGTTTTGGAAACAATTTTTCGAGGCCAGCGCAAATGTCTCTTTATCTGGGGTAGAGGAACGAGAGGAGGATGAAGACCAGTCATATACACAATCCCACCAGGATGCAAGCACATATGCCGAATCCTCACGACCGGCTGACGAAACCATGAACGAGGAGGCAAGTCAACAACACTATGTGGACGATTCTCTGCTTGAAGATGGTGATATGAGTGGAAGTACGCCTCGAGCTCCTCACACCAAGACTTTGTTTAGCGACGCTCCACGAACGGCAGATATGTCATCGCCTTACGAAGACTTAAAACGGGAATACAAGGGGGATTCATATGAGCAAGATGATGATACCCAAATCCTACCAACTACGCCAGGGGCTCAATCTAGAAATCCGGATATGTCAATGACACCAGAATCTTCGCCATTTGATCCCACTCAGTACGTACCATCAAATGCTACCCAGCGTCCTAATCAAGATCCTCTTCTTCATCGAGTTCTCGACAAGAACTATAGAATTCAAGCTACACCACTTACAGCCCGAAGAGAGAATAAAAAAGAAAGCAAAACACCCTCCAAAAAACCATCATGGCGAGACAATGGATCATCGCCCATGTCTTCTCCCCCAGAGGCAGCTCCCCAACTCCGTGCGGAGATATTCAGTTCTCCAGTCAGAAAGCAATACAATGCTCCTAGAACGCCTGGCGTTACTGTTCAAACACCAGCAAAAGGAAAGGCAAAGGAGGTCATGCCCAAATTCTCGAAGAAGGATGAGATCAGTTGGGAAAGTGATAGTGATGAAGATGCCGAGGGGGTATATCGAGAACTTGGCATGAGTCCTCCCAAAACCATTCAATTTAATCTACCACAATCAAGGCTTCTGCAAACACCTGGTAAGTACTTTATATTGTACAAGTATTCGAAAGCTAACCTTCAATAGCGCGAGAAGCCAGTCAGAGAATAGTGAAAGACTTGCTCACGACTGCTGGAGCAGGATTTGATGATTCGGATGAACTCGACAGTCCTAGTATGGTCAGAATGAGCAATGACTTGGAGGATAGTTTTTGATCCAGGCTTAATTACTAGCAATATGGAATGAATAGAACCCAACGCAAGCATAACTCCATAAACAAAACCCCCTCTACCAATTTCCTTTCCCGCAAAAAACAAAGCACCCATTGTTTCTATTATTCACACCCAACTCCAAACGCCTCGGTGGTCCCATATCCATTATCAACTCATCGCAAACTTGTCTGTCCCAGCGCCCCAATCAATCAACGAGTCATCGCATGTATCATATAAGCCTCCGCAGTCCTCGCCCTCGCTATTCACACAACTCATCAGCTTTCACACCCTCTCTCACCAAAAAGAAAACGAATCTTACCATTCCAATCAGGTAACGGCTTCGACTTACGGGAATCCGGATCCTTTGGGACCCATTGGGTTTCCTTCGACACCACCTTTCCATCGTGCGAAAGGGTTGATCGTGCGGCGGCGGCTTTCATTGCCTTCTTGGCTTTGCGGTCTTTTTGTGTGAGTTTGTCCTTGAGCAGGCTTACTGTGGAGCGGATGGTGGATGTGCTGGTCATTGAGGTGGTGTCTGTTGGTTGTTTGGTGGTTGTTGGGGAGTGTGGTTGAGACATGGGGGTGGGAGTGTGCTGTGGGGATTTGTTAGGGGGTTTTTTTGGGGAGGTTGGGGGAGAGGAGATTTACTGGTGAGTGGTGTGTTTGGATGTTTATTTTGAGGATGGATGGATGGTTTGTTATGGTGGGAGATGTATCAAACGAGGTTTTGTTAGGAGTGGAGAGGGTATGTGTGTGTATTGAATTAAGTGATAAGTGGAAGTGAGATAGAACCACATTCATAAAAGGAAAGACTCCTCATATATAGACCAACAGCCAAAGCCTCATCCCATACATAGCCAGCCCATCACTTGACTCATCTCACTAACACCGCATGGTACCGCAGGGAACCGTAATCGGTGATTTTCACACCTTTCTTACTCCGACCCCAACATCACTCAAGCCTCCCTTCTCTTCCAAGCCACTCGACCAGTCCCTCCTGGTGTCCTCTTACTAGTGTTGGGAAGGAAGAGAGGGGTGTGATGAGCCGCTCCATACATACCTAGACTCTGGAGTACATAGGATAGGTAAGTTCTTACATCGGAGTTCGCTTCTTGTGTTTCCCGGGGAGATGGTGCATGGGTTGGTGTGGGCTGGTTTGGGATGGGATGGTATTGGTGTTTGTTGGAGGCTTAGTATGTGAGTAAGCTTTCTTTTTTTTTTTTTGGCACCGGGGAGATGATTAGGCATGGCTTTTGTTTGGGAAGCTTTTCTGGATTTGGGATCGGTCATACGTGGCTCGAGCCTCGGGGAGTGGATTTGGTGATAGGGTTGGGGAGGCGTTGGTGTAGGTTGGTACTGTAGGGTAGGTAGGTATTTGTTTTGGGCTTTTAGTATGGTGCTTGAGAGAGATGATGGGTTGATTGTGAGGTAGGTTCTTTTATTATATTTGAAGTTGAATAGGTGTTAAGAAGAACATGATCCCGAGTTGAGGTTTTAGAATGAAAATAGAAATAGAAATGAATTATCAGATTTCTCAACTTCATTTGAGAAGTCGTACACTACACTATCAATCCCACACCCACCAGCAAGTACCCAATACAAATTTCCCGACCCAGAAATTGGACTATTTTGGATTTAATTTGGCGTAATACAAACATAAGTACAGTACCTACTGTATATCAGGCTCCCAAATTCCAATTCCGAAATTCGGAGACGAGGAAATAAGACCCTCCCTCCTCCCTATCATCTATCATAAACCAACAACCAACCAACCAAACAAAAAGTCTTCCCCGCGTCTTCGTTCGAAGTCTACGTAATACGTCAACTAACTTTTGTCGTTGCCTGGATTGTGTGTACACGAATCATCAACGTCCTTCTCTATTCTTTACTCTTCTACCTCTTCTTTTTCTTCTATTATTAACTCATTGAGATTTTCTCGGGGTAGTAGTCTAGTGTTAGTGCGGTGTAATTGGATGTATGTAGATGGTATAGTACTCACTTATCATGACTCCTCCCTCATCCCCTGTCCCAAAAAGGGAATTTCTTACTCCGGGGTTTGAACTCCGATACTACACCTTGATGGTACTGTATGGTGTAAGCACAACCTTACATACCTTACTCCGAGAGATATATCGGATTGTTTCAATTTAATTCGATCATTTTTCTGATGAGATTAATCTTCTTAAGAACGGGCAGTGGGTGGGTTATGGTATATTTTGTTACAGTCGTCTTATTCTTCTTTTCCATGTATAAATCAGAGGCTCGACTCTGATTAAATTCGCGAGTGAGAGGACGGGGAAGATTTATGGTTGAGTCGGGTGTGTAGTCATCAATCAATACAGTAGGCTTACACCGCGTTCGGCATTTGGAATTCCTTTCCATTCCAGACCCCCTATGTGGAATATTCCATTCCATTTGTTATAACCTCTGGAATATACCATATTCCATAGTGGAATTATGGAATTCCATAATGGAACTCATCATGTGATTTATAAGATAGTCGCTAGCTACTAGGCAGCTTATACTTGGCCCTACTAAACATAGACCATGCGTATTAGGAATATTTTACCTGGCTCTTGGGCTTACCTAACTTTATCTAGGATATCTAATATCAGAACGTGATTTACCCAACTTTTTGTTCACTTAACCATACTATTATTACTATTGCTTAGTCATAAGCTGGGGCTTAGTCAGCCCCCACCTGGTTCTCTAAATGAAGAATCCTTATATATAGTAGTATATATATATATATATATATCCCCTGGAATTCCATAATTCCAGAGGCCTCTTTGGAATATTCCATTCCATTTCAAAGGAGGCCTGGAACGTTCCATATGGAATGGAATTCCATATATTCCATGGAATCGTGTTCCAGATGCCGAACGCTGGGCTTACAGTAGAATCTGAGGCATCATATGGTGGTATGCTACTGTACTCAGAGATAAGTTGTGACTCAGGCTCTTAGTTTTCAAAACATGGTGTTTTTCTCTGGTGGTTAGTAACATTACACCCAATCTCAGTATAAGACGTTCCTGCCCACACGAAGCCTTCTAGAGTCTCTTTTGGGGATCCGAGGGACGAGGAATAAATCCACACCGAGACGAGAGGATATTAAACTAGATTGCATCAGCGTGTTTAATTCGATTAGTTGATTTGGTTAGTAGCACCTAATCAACTCAACTCGAGTAGTGAAAATCACTAATCAACTCAACTCGCCAAGTAATCGATTAACTCATGATTAACTCGATTAGTGTAGGCCCGATACCCCGCAATAAGCCCGGCCTCGCTAGCCGGACTCCGGCCGGTCGGTCCACGTAGCCGAATTCCCCTCTATCAGGCATATACTATTTTCTTGTATTATAGTCACTAGTGGTCACGTTATATATACCTACTTGAGTATTAATCGATTAGTCAAATCCACTAATCATACTCATTCAACTTAACTCGATTACTACTCGAGTAGCGTTGAGTAGTTGATTAGTTTTGTTGACACGCTGGATTGCATTACACCCCTCTGAATGCCGTAAATAGCCTCTCTTTTCCCCCTTGAGCAGGGATGGTATATTAGTCCTAAGTTATTAGTTTACCCAGCACATACAGTGCCTTTCAAAGAGATGGCTGCTAGAAAAAAAGAAAAAAGAAAAGAAAAGGCTTTCTTGAAGTATACAACGACTAATTATATACCTAGAATAGCACGTGGACTTCCTGCTACTTGCTAAGCTCACAACCATCAATCTACTCACAAGCATTATACCTACCTACCTACCTACCTATCCACACCTTTACTCGCACTATCACTCTATACTTAAGCACACATTCTCATCAAAGAATCTATCCCTACCAAGCCTCCTCTTTCTACACTCCGCTATTGTCGAATTACGCTACATACATAGCCTCATCACCTCATCACCTCCCCCCCTTCCCCCACCCCCCCAAGTGAAAGAAACTCCCCAAATCTAAAATATCAATCTCAGAGACCTAGTGACAATTTTTCGAGGTGCGAGGTAGATGATGTCATCACAGTATCATAATTTAAGACTCACTACTCTTCCATGTTCACTACTCTCTACTATTCAATATTCACAATTCTTACCATGGATACAGAGACAGAGATAGAGTCCCGGAAACCAAACACAAGCACAAACACTAGCCGCCTCACCCAAAGAAGAACCACCAATCTCAGTATGGAGTAAGACCCGATCGACCCCCGCTCTAGAGTACTAGGTATAAGAAAACCACAACCCAAATATACCACCATCTCTTACTACTCTTACTACTCCTTCTACTCCACAATACACCCAAGATCTACCCTACAGTACACCCAAGATCTAGAGTATCCTACCTATACCTACTTACCTACACCCTTACGAACAGAACCCTAATATCCCTTACGAATATATACATAAGACCAACCAACCACCCAACACACAGCATAAGATAAGCAGTCACCAAACCCACCCCCAAACCCAGAAGACCCGTACACTAAAGCCATCGATTGATGGAGGGATACATCACATACATGCAAGTAGTAAGAAAACCTGGTCGGTCATTACTCTATACATACACGCTATCGATCCAAAGTCGTTATGTTATGCCAAAGGTCTGGTCTGGCACAACTTAATTAGTTAGTGGTCCTATTTTACCTACCTAGATTGATAAGGAGTAAAAACGTATGTATCAATTATTCGAAACTATTGGTAGAATTAATTTGGTTGTGTAAAGAAGGTCCCTAGGATAAGATTTTTTTTAATGACTTAGGCGTGTACAGAGCAATGCCCGCCTCTCTTACAGTACTTGTACTTGACGCCCTTCAACCTACACCTCCTACACCACCACTTACACGCTCCAATCGGTCAGCACGGAGGAAGAACTCCCCAGCGTAGCGCCCAAACTCTACACTCTATCAGAAGCACCAGAACAACACTCAGAGGATCACCAAAATAGCACTTCGGATGGTATCTCAAGCTTATCAAAGTCTTCAAGAAGTCTTCTAACTAGACTTTCTCATATTAATTACAAAGAGGTATGATATTAGTCGGATGATTGATTCCTTTTCCCGTTAATCCATTCATCCATCCACACTCCTTTTCAACAAGAGGTGTTTGATAGCCCTCCCCTTTCTCCTTGAAACGCCGATACCACCACATATCACGACCTTCCCTATGTGCAATATGCATATGAAAGTCGGGCAGAAACAGGGAAGTCATTCGTCTATTGTTTAGCAACCGTTCCGTCATTGGTGGTTGTCTTTTTCCAACCAAAGTCTTCTTTCTCGACCTCGAACATTGGAAGTCTATATATCTATGGTCGCTTGGTGAAAACCAATGGGCAGTCGTCCTATACCAGGTTAGTCTTGTCTGTGTATTGAATTGTATTTTGAATTGAATTACCTTGGGGAAAATAGTAGCAAAAACCTTGATCTCTTCCGACACTGGTGTTGGGTGGTGAACCCAATCAAGTTCCATTGCAGCCTTTCCAACCATAAGAGCCAAGTTGTTTTGAGCATAAATTTGACCGAGGCAGTAATGTGGTCCAGTACCGAAAACCAAAAAGTTCTTAGCCCCCTTGATCTCAGCATCACCGGTAACATATCTATCAGGATCGTAAACGTCTGGGTTCTCATAGACCTCGGGATCGCGAAGAGATGGGTAGGTTGTTGGAATAACCATGGCGCCCTTGGGAACGGTGTATGTTGGAGTAATTGGGAAAGGTTTCTTGACGAGATATGGAACCATGAGGACTGGAGGACGATATCTGAGCAATTCCTTGACTGCACCACGGGTATAAACCATCTCATCGATCATTTCCATGGTAATTGCCTTGTTCTTGTCACCGCCTCGAACACGTAGATTTTCTTCACGGACTTTGTCAAGCACGTCTGGTCGTTGAGCCATGATTTGGAACAACCAGGTGCAAGCACTGCTGGTAGCATCTTGAGAGGCGAACAAAAAGGTAAAGATGGTCTGGGAGATTTCGTAATCGGTGAAAGAGCGAAGCATAGGCTGTGGCTTTTCAATTCCTTCCAAGGACAGGCCCTTCTCTTGACGTTCTCTGTAGTTGGCAGAATCGAGGATAGACTTCACCCAACCATCCATAATGCAAGAAATCTCGCCTCCGGCTGCCATACGGACCTTGCTCTTTGCAGCGCACTTGGCGAATTCTTCGAGAACCATCTCTGACGCTTTCTTTCCGTACCATGTCTTGGTGTATGGAATGATGATTGGGAAGTTGACCAGTTCGAGAGCAGCGGTAATGTTGTAATAGTCGTCGGCAATCTTCTTGATGGCTTCATCGGAGATATAATGACCAACAAAAGTTCGGCAGGAAACCGCGCACATCACCTCACGGAATTCGGACATGAAAGGAACAGGGCCATTGGCTTCCTTGGAAATGCGTAAGAATCGCTCAAAGTAGGTGTTGTAAACTTCCTCCTGTCCTGGTAGATATGATTCGAGGGCTTTTCGAGTAAACAAACCATTGAGACCCTTACGGAAATCCACGTGTGCCTTTCCATCCAAAAACACCCAGTTGGTCGGCCCGAGAAGTTTATGAGCGACATCCACAACACATGGCTTAACGTACATGGGAGAGTTGAAGACCTTTCGGGACATGTCACGGGTCGAGGCAATCACAACGAATCTGAAGCAGGTTTGTTAGTGGCCTGAATGTATACCAAGAATGTATGTTATGTGGATCGCTTACTTGTGGAAGACCGACACACAGCTCAATTCTCCGCTTGCCCATTTTCCTTGGTATTCCTCAAATTTTGGGTTGACGGATTCCAGAAAGGGGCCAATGAAGGGAATCTTGAATGCTGGACCGACAATGGAGCCTTTCTGCCTAAGATAGCTAACTGCGCAGTTGTCAGTCAATGTCTTGATCAGCAAAAGAAGCACCTCTTCTTACATTGATCGTATGCGACCAATATCGCCAAAATGGTAAAAGCAATCGTCCATCCGCTGACTTGGGTGAGGGAGGTCAAGAAGCTGTCAATTTGAGGGTGTCCGACAATCTGGACCACCTTTGCACCTGCCAACGGCACCGCAGAGCTGGCATTGGTGGTGGAAATTATGCTGGCCATCTTCACGAACGATGTGCCGCTGGTGATGGTGTGCTGGATTTGCGTTCAGCTAGTCAAGGTACGGGTACAGGTACCTGAACGCACGAGTACCGATCTTGACGGGCGATCGCGTGATATGCGTCGCAATGGCACCGATGTGGTGTTGAGGATACAAGATCCGGGTCGGAGAGACCTATTAAAGAGTGATATTTGGAAAACACCACGGAGAGAAGGAATAAAGGGAAAAGGGAGGACCCGAAGGCTTTGAGGAGCGAGAAGGAGACTTTCCGTGGGTCGCAAAGTCCCTTGAAATTGGATATTGGTCTGCTTATCTAACCACAGTGGGGAGTGACAGCTGCAGATGTCCTGTGCACACCCTGCCCACCCAAAGCCCTTCCACTGATAGGGGGGGCCTACCCGGTCATTCTGCAGCGCCGCAGCCACTCAGCAGCCTGAATTCCGTCTATCGCTCTGCTGTCCCTGGAAACCCCTGTGAAGACACTACCAGACCGCACCCAACACCACCTGTCACTCATTCCCGCCCACGCCAATCCCGGTGAGAGAAGCTCTTACACTTTTCACAATGAACCGAACATCCTTATTTACGGAATCCATACCTTTTCATCCCATCTTGCATGAACTCAACTGATCTTTTTGCCCCTTTGATTGTGACTTCGTCCGAAATAAAGACCTCTCTCCACCATCGTCATTCCCAACGAACTCCCACATGGCGTCGTTAGCGCCTCAGCATACATTAATGTCCTGGACCGGTACACCTCCGTAGATGCCTCCGTTCCGTGTTGGTTGGTCTTAGGTGGAATGCTCTATAAAATCTCCCGACTCTCCTCGATCCATTTCAAATGGTCTTCAAAAAGTCATTCGAGGTACGGAATCTAGAACATGCACTTCTAATCGCATCAAGAAAAGGGGGTTTCCGCTAAAGTAATCCTCCGTTTCTCGGTGTTATCTCCGAAGCTAATTAATTACCTTCTCGCTTATCCAACTCTTCCCAAGCCTTGTAGAACAACATGCTTTTTGGAATAACACCTCAACTTCCTCCGAACCTTCGAAGAATAAACTCGCTCACATCACCATTCTAGAACAACTGCAGAATATTTCCGGAAAGTGCAAACACTGTCTTTGAAACATTTTCCGCTGTACCTTCCCGCCACTGTTGGTTCCGAGTCACCATCTGTGAGACCCTGTACTTCACTTCCAAGTAACCAGACGTGAATCAATATTGCAAGTTTTCAGCTGTTCCACTAGAACTGGTTACACAAGTTTACCGAAATACATGAATCATGGAGTCTCTAAAGGCAGCATAATAAACTCCAAGTATTAGTCGAAAGAAAAATGTGGTTTAGAATCTGCTTTCGTCATATTTATTTCATAATAGTACTCGTACATTATCTACAAAAGAGAGGGGAGAGAACAGGAGTACATGACTGAAAACAACTTATAATGCTCGAAAATGGATAGAGATCTGTAGCTTCCTAGGAAAGCAAACCTGCTCAAGTTGGAGGATGGCAACCTCAAGTTTTGGATCTTGATTTTCCTAGATCTTTGTATTGTCCAGTCATTCAGCGTGATACTAAGACCCTTTGTAAAGTAGAGAAAAGATTAAGAATCGAGTCTCTTAGATTTCATATAGTCTTTTAGTATTAATCCGCCTTGAGGATGATAACTTAGTCATGGACAAAGTCTTGTCTTGGTAACAATTCATAAAAGCTCCAATCAGTTGAAGTGAGGCTCACCTGCCAGGCAGCTGCCCAACCATTTCGTCCCAGATCATGTACTCACAACCTTTCCCGTCTTCCAAGTGAAGTATAGCATAGATCAAGTGAAGCTCACAAACATACACAAACACCTACCTCTCCAAGCAATCAACCAATCACCGTCCAATCGCAAACCCAAATCCATACAACTCTTGAAGTGAAGCATGAGAAGATCTATCCATCCAATCAGCTTACGAGCGCAAAGATCACGACGTGCAACGAAACATCAATGCTTTCATGCTTCCCTTTGGGCGAGAAGGGGTGGTTTTGCGGGTGGATGGTGATTAGGTAGTACGGGGATTCAGTTGCTGTGAAGGAGTTGGCGGTAGTGAGGTGGGTGAGGGAAGTGATTATGTTGATGGTTAGGGTGAGGTTAAGTGAATATCGCGAGTAGCTACAGTAGCAAAGTATGGATATCCAACTTGGGAGCTATAACTCCAGAAAGGTTCTCTAGGCTTCAAGGCGCGAATATACCCACAGCGTAATTATCTTCAAGAAAGATCTTATGAAGGATAGTCCTAAAAAAGCATACGATTCCACCCACCGCACCTCAACCTAAACACCCCACAAATCCACACACCACCCTTCAAATACATACCCCTAACAAACAACCAAACCCCCAATCATTTGTACCCTTCCACGGAATATCGCCTATCTGGCTCAGTGATAACGTTAAGGCAACCGGCCCGGCAGTACACACTACTTCACACAAGTCGCCGTCGGTACCTGACAGTCAAAATTGGAAGAGCGCAGAAGTGATATGATAGCCCAATGGGAAATAGACCAATGGGAAATAGACCAATGGGAAATAGACCCCTATGGAAAAGGAAAACTCGGTTCGTCTGGTTTACGCTCTCTGGCGGCGCTGAAATGGCGTTGGGATCTTTTTGGTGGAGGAGGTTGGTGATGATAGTGATTGGGGGATAAGCGAGAGTTGGGATAGTTGAGGAGACTCCTTTCAAGGACTTTCATACCATAGTCATACTAAGAGGAGATTACTTACTATCGTAAATGGTATCTTACAATCGACAAGTGGGAAACAAATACTCTCTCGCCTAGATGCTAGATATTACTAGTACCAAGCCTCGAGATCGAGTGTTGATAGCCTTCTTTGCAATTGCGAGAATTTCTTCGGAGATGCTTCTTCAATACACCTGATTCGTGTCCCAAATACGTTTATGCGATGGTTGTAATTTTGATATCTTCGATGCCTAGGGGTCTTCACATATGGTAGTCAGTTCTGATAGTGGGAATAGCACTAGAGGTATTTCGTGTATTGGACAAGCAAGCATAGGAATTCCTTGGAATCATTTCCAAAGGAAAGGCGGAGTTGAGAGAGGGAAGTAATGGGTGGCTGCTGTAGTGAGATCTCGCAAGTGAACTATGTTGCAGGCTTTACAAAGCAAAGTCGTCTTGCTCAGATTGTCTATCCCGCGATTCTGTGTGCTTCTAGTACTGAGTAGAACCAAGGAGCCGGTGTGGTCTTTTGCTTGTGCTTCGAGTCCGTTCAGTGATGGCTTCATGGAACATTGAGTAGTGTTCTTCTTCTTAGGAGAACACTGAAATAATGAATGGATAACTCATGGTTATTAACGTTCAGTGTCAATGGTTTGATGGGATGCTGAATCCTTGTATCTTGTTTCAAGCATAAACTAATACTTAACGTACTTATCATTTACCAGGATCTATCAATATTCGTATACTTGCTACGAACTCCGTCTGAACCCTGATAGAAGGAAGGCGGAAATCTCGGACTAGTGCTCCCTTTCAACAAAGATAGCATAAGAAGGCTTATGTGTCTGTCAAAAGTGAACACTCCTTCTCAGCTTCCTCCCAGCTGAACCCATCGAACCAGTCACAAGCTTCATCCCAAATTTTCACGGGAGATGAGCCAACACAGCCCGGATCTTCATCATAGCGAATCCTCCCCTAATACAATCATAAGTTCCGCTTTCGCAAGGCCGGAATACCAACGTATTCAGAACCAGTGCCTTCCGTGCGGACCGGCACTCGAGTATGAACTCTTCGCGGTCTGCAAAGTATCGCTCACTGCGAAAGAGAACGTGTTGGTGTCTACGCATTTGATGTATCAAAGTGCTTGTTGAAGCCAAAAGCTTCAACAAAAGGCCGATCTCGTGATACCCTACCTTTTGCGCGCCAAAGTGCGTAAACAGGTAAAACAAGGTTGAGAGTATGACTGTTGCTGTACTTGCACTGGACGTCAAAGTGGGAGTTTAAACAGCTTCGTGCGTGGTTCGGTTAAGGTAAGATTACTTTCAATCCGACAATAACAGCCAATCGTGCCTCCCACGCTAAGAGGAAATCAGCGGACTTGGGTTTGTTTCTGCCAAAAACAGATGGGAAAAGAAATCGGGGAAATTGGATTCGTGAGTTCTTCACAAGGAATCTACATGATCTGCTAGTTCTGTGGTTTACCATTACTTAAGTAACCAAAGCCAATATCTAGTCAAAGACTCCATCCATGCCACATGGCTATACAGTATGTACGATCTTCCCTCCTAGTTCTGCTGCGACAAACCAAATCCATCGCTTCTGCAAAAGAGACCATTCACTCCCTCCCCTCCACCCAACATAGTTATAACAACCAATAAACCCCCCACCACCAAATCCACCAATTACACACCTGTCGATGGTACCCTGGGTAACTGCAATGGCCTAGCGGTCCGAAAAATCTGCCCAGAGGTTACTGTACTAGCCTTGTAAAACCATATAGTACTTATAAGCCAATTAACAATGTAAAACTCAGTTATCGTCTGGTTTTCGATCCGTGGCGCTCTTTAGATGGGAGTGGATTTTTTCTTGGGAAAAGTTTTTGGTGTAATTGGATTTTTTGGGGTGGGCGACGGGGATTTAGAGAGGGAGTTTTGGGGTGTGGTGCTGGGGCTGTGGGTTGGTGATTGGGGGTTGGGGAGTGGGTTGTGGCAAGGTTGGTGAATAATAGAGGAGGTGGGGGTAAATTCTGGCTCGAGATTTAATAGGGCTGATCTTGGCTGTCGAGATTGAAGTTTTGCTTGAAGGTGGTTTGAGACATTGTTTTGAACGGTGTCTTACTCAATGATACAGTAGAGTCACGTTGACTGCGTGAGATCCAGAATCAGATAGTATCATGATCAGTCTGTCTGTAAGGGTGTTAATGATAGAGATATTGTGCCTAGGAACTGTTTTTTTAACTTTGCAGGAGAAGCCTCTAGGTGTCTAGAGTGATACTTTCCAGGTGTGAAATCTTGTCCCCAGAAAGAACGTTGACTAGAATGGAGGTGAATGTCCCAGATTCGATGGGGATTTCGTCATGTCCTTCATAAATCATAGAATAGAGCCTTGCGGCAGCGTATGTGTGAGCCATGAAGTTGAATTAAGGCATGTTTGGTTCAAAATTCGGGGAGCTATGTACTCACGAATTAACTCCGAATCCCTTTTCTCATTTGTAAGTAAAAGGTTCTCACTTAATAGTTGTGCTGTTTATAAACCCGTCATGTACGATTCTACGAGTAACCTTGAAAAGAGAACGAGTAAATCTAGACCTTGATTCTGGCTTGCTATATAAAACACCCCCCCTTCGGCTCTGAAAAGCCGCGACCTCCCTCTTATACCAATTCTCAACAGTCATGTCCTCGAATATAGGACTAAAAGGAAGTGAACGAGAGTACTCAAGGACTTAACTACTTAAAGATCCAGTAGCAGTTACTAACTCCAAAGAACTAACTATAAAAGCCAAACAACAGCCATCTATCTTACCTAGAATCATACCTATAACCAGAAAATATAACCAGAAAAACAACACAAAGGCTCTATTCCAAACAAGCCAGCTTTTCCAGCCAAAATTACCATCCCTTATATAAACCACCCATCAAAAAACCTCTCTAATCCATAATCCAAAGTTCACTTATCTCACCCCTCGGAGTTATTTATACTATACATACCTACCATCGCACTACTACAGATTTCAAGTATATATGTCTCAGTTAGTCTCGCGGAATCCTATCGCGACATATAACATTACAAAAAATGTAAGACATGCTTACGTATTATAACCCAACCTCTAGTTAGGTTAATTATCGAGTACTTCTGGAGAGCGATGAAGGATGGAGAGGCTGAATTGACGGCTGTGTTTTCGAGTAAGTGGTTCATATGTGGTTTTCTGTATTGGTCAGATCAAATAGTAAATACTAGAGAAATTACAACCCGCACCACTTTGTCCTGAAAAGTAGATGGGAGGTAGAACTCAGAGGCCATTCAGATCATGGGGTAATCAACACAAAGCCATTGGAATCGTCTAAACCATCTCCTCCCACGCTTTCACCCCTATTTTATCTACTTCTAGTGTTCCCTCATTACGGATTCCATCACCATCCAAAAGCACAATCCACCCCACAGATTCAATAAACCCATACCATCTACATCCAACCTTCACCAATCCCTGGCCCACCTCCATACCGCAGGATTTCAAATCTGTCTTCGAAAACACTTAGACCAATCCCTCTCTCCATAACCACCACAATAAATATCCCTCCCTTATAAACGCGGCCCAAGAATTATTCAAATGAAACCTAACACTTCCCAAATTCTTGATATAGGGCGGGCTAAAAGAGAAAGACTCAGATCAGTGATTAGTGATTCATGAGAATATAGGAGCGGTATTAGATAGAGTAAGTAGAATAAGTTTACTATATGATTTCTCACAGCGCCAAACACCATATATCAAATGATAAAACAAAAACAGCCCAGCGAGTGGGAAGATAAGAAAAACCCCCAAAAGAAACAAGAGAGAAGATCTAATATTCTAAACTAACCTATTTATACTATATCAGGATATCCATAAGTAATCAGAAATATAATAACACTGCATATATACCTACCAAACTTCCATACCAATTATACAGTACAACAGTATATAACCCCCCAAAACCAGTGACCAACCACCACAAAAACAGGACAAAAAAGACCACCAAAAAAAAGAAAGAAAGAAAGAAAGAAAGACAAACCATCAAAAAGTCTAATAGCCCAGCACAGTACAGTCATCGCTCGATTTAAGCAAGGGACTTCGACGGTCATTGTTCAACATTCAAAAGATGAGATCCTCAAGAAACTCAGTCAAGTTTATAATTACAAGAACGCCTCGTATACTCCGTATCGCAGGGAAGCAAAAAGGAACAGTATCATATCACCCCAGGTATAAAAACAGGCAAAATGATAAGTGTACCCAATGTCTCTCCAACCATATCCTTTCAAATCATACACCATATATTATATATCATACATACTCCTCTCTACTCCCCATCTCATTCCATCCACTTCCCATTTCCTCCTCCTCCACTTACCCACCTACCTCCCAAAAACCGCCACAACCCCCTTACTACCCACCGCAACACACCACCTCCCCTCCGCACTCCAAGAAACCATCCGGCCCGTGAACCTCGACTTCCCCTCAATACCCACCTCCTTATGCGGTTTCAACCCGCCATTCAACCCCGGAATACCCACTCGATACATTTCCCTCCATTTATTCGCCGACTTCTTCCAATCCACATTCGCAGTACTACCCCCTAATCCGCCCTCAGTATTTGTACTCTCCGAATTGCCAGAGATACTCGTACTCGACGTAGACGACGTATCACGAACGCGAGCAAGCGCCGCCGCGCCCGCAGAACGAGATTTATTGCAGGTATGTAGGAATGCTGGACGATTCGCGGCATGTTGATGGTCGTCCCCATCTAAGCTTCCGCAATACTCTACGTAATCTACTAAACGTCGCAAATCCCAAAGTTTCAGACGCGAGTACTTAGTCATGAACCCCAAGACCGGTCCCATTCCTTCTACCACGGGACTAAGTCCAAATCGGGTATATAAAAGATCCCCGTCTTCAATATGAAAATGCGCCAATCGTACGAATTTCACCTCTTTGGGGGCTGTGGAAAAGTAGGATTTTGTATCATGTCCTTGGATGGCAGGTGCTTGGGAGGGCGAGGGAGGTGGGAGAGAGGAATCGAAGGAGGTGATGCACCAGAGGACTATGACGTTTTCTTTTTCTTTTACCTCTTCTTCCTCGGATTTGGAGAGTATGAGGTCGCCGTGCCAGGCGACGCTATAAGTAAGATGTCAGCATGAAGTAGAAGGGGAGGGGGCGCAAAACGAACCAGTCGATTATTCTCCCGTCATGGATTTCTGAACTTGAAAAATGCGGGTATCGAATCAAAGTTGGTTTTGCTGTGCCGGTATTTTTGTCTGGGAAGATTGGGAGAGTCCACTGTGGTTGTTGAGTAAGATTTGGTTGTGAGAGGGGCACGGCAACTTACGAGGTTGACAACCGAGTCTGCTCCACCTGATAGGAGATATCTACCATTGTGATGGAATGCCTAATTTGGTCAGCACGATGTACCTTTTCATGGCAAAACCCTCTCACTTACTATTGTATAAACATCAGCTTTATGTCCCTCCCCAAGCAACATTGCTGCGAGAGGATATTTCTCATGGGCTGGATCAAGACTCCATATCCTGACTGTCTGATCATAAGAAGTGGAAGCTAAGATGTAGGGAGAAGATGGCGAAATGGCGAGATCGTTGATGTCCTGAAAATGATTTAGTACTTTATACATTTTCATTTAACCGATTTCTTACCCCGCCATGACCAGTGAGAACCTAACAAATATTAGTAAGCTAAAAATGATACGGAGAAACAGTGAGAAGTGTACTACCCTCAATATTTCCCCTTTAACCACATCAATGATGTAAACAACTCCTCGATGACCAGCTGCACAAAGCAAGGGGGTTCTCGTGGATGGATCTCTCGTCCAGACACAAGAGTACAGATCCTCTTCTCGTTCGTCATCCACATTGACAGAAAGCTCGAGAAGCTTTATAGTTTCAGGCTTCCCACATGAACTAATCCGAAAGACAATAACCTTACTTCAATCAGTCCCAGGTTTCAAGGTCCAATCATGAAATACTCACGACTTCTCCGCCTACCACAGCAAATATAGGATCCTCTTCTGGTGAGGTATACGGGTAAAATTTTACGGAGTAGAAATCTATCCATACAATCAGTCTTCTTCATTGGGAAACGTGATATCGAAAAGTCACCCACCCCTTTCACCGTACTCCTATAGAAAATTTGATTAGAAAGTCTTCCCAAATTTTGAGATCAAGATCGAAGACTATTCAAGCTAACCCTTCTCGAATCCACATAGCTACTTACATGTACCTGATTGGTGGCTTTTAACATGGGGAGATCCCACTCACGCTCAGATGGAGTTGGTGCCATCCTGCTATGTTTATCATAGAGATTTGTTGTATTGGCTTAAGATCTTCCGAGATGCAGTGTCAAGGCTGGGCCAGGCACAGGCGAACCCCACGAAAACCTGCGAGTATGCTGACCCAATGAGGATGGCTTTGATGACAAATTTTGTATGTTCCGCCACAGTATGGATTAAGCCCTCCACTACTAGAAGAGTTACAGGTTCCACACAATGCAGGAGGACAAAATTGTCAATTACCTGCGGCAGCTAGAACTCCAGAATCCATGTTAGCTTTGTTCGCATTAGACAGTAGGTGAAAATGAAGCCCTGGACAAGCGGATCAATGCAGGATCCCACGAGACATCAGGTGCAGAGCAGGACATAGGCAAGATTCAACGTACTATGGCATTTCGCAGCAGGTCGTTGACGTTGGCGCAGAAAATGAGATGAGGGGTGGACTGATGGACTGATAGTGGAGAGGAAGACTGCAGTGTACATACATTGTACATACATGTACTGTACTCGTACTCGTACACCAAGAAATGAAATGCAGCACTTGCAGTAGTGGGGTACTCAATGTGCAGTGCAGTACTAGAGCGAGGTGGAGCTGCCGCTTCTCACTCAGGCTCTCGGGAGGGTGAAGCTCGAAAGCGAAGCGCCTCAGGACGGGACCAGACCGGGACCTTTGGATGCTCGTACTTGGTACACCCAAGGGCACGTGGAAGAAAAACGCGAGAATTCCTCTCCCTTGAAGGATATATCTACCAAAGTCTTTTCACGGCCTGGACCGAAAGAGGGGAGAACAAAGTGTAACAGAATCGGCGCAAAGCAAACGTGGCAAGCCAGGTGCAGATTATAGAAGGTCGTCTCAGTGGTGAAGATGAACACTTTCGCCTGAGTCCCCAGGTTCGGGCCGAGTGGGAGAGCCGAGCCCGGCTATATAACCGAGTCCACGGAGATACTTCCCCCCGTAAAAACATGACAAGTCACAATGATGAGAAATGCTTCTCGCTCTACCGCAATAGTTGCGTGGTTGTCCTTGTTCTTCAATCATTTCACTTCCTGTCTGGATTTTTTGAAACTGTGATGGGCCGGAATTTTCCACCGTCATGAACCACATCACGATCATACCACTTTCAGAAGTCACTCAAACTAACACCTACACCGACACTGTCGAGTTACGTATCCGCAAACAGGCCGCAATTCTGGGTGGCGTCTGGTATGATCAATTTGGTCATTGACCTTTTGTCAAGCCATGATAAATAATCACTTTTGATACGTACCTGGCAAAAGTGGGAGTAAGTCATGATTGGACTTCTTTGTGCTCTGCCGTACCTAGGTGAAGTATATTAGAACTTCTCTGCGTCAGAATGGCTAAATCTGGTCTGATCTCTGGTCGTGGTCCTATGTCCTTATCATCGATTTCTATGAAATAGGACACTTTCGACCCCTCTTCAAGGAGGACCAGGGAAAGAGGTAACCGCGCCACCCAAACGTTGGATTAATTCTAGAACAGTGATTCCGGGCAAGGTGGGATACAGCTGTGGCAACTCAATAGGCTTCTTCGAGGCTCTCGGCATGAAACCCTGCTATTCCACACAAGGCGTTGCTCATTTGGATTTCCCAAAAGTAGGGTTGAGGTTCCACGACATGAAGTATTATTGAAACCTTTACTCAGGCAGAACAATTGATATAGAGGAAGTAATGACATCCTGAACGATACTTCATCTCAAAGGCCTAGTTTGAGAATAAATGCTTACAGCAGTACAAGCTGAAACCCCAGAAGAAGTATGGAGATAAGGATGCAAAACATTAGCAGCCAAAACTTAACCTATGGATACATTGATCTTAGTAACGTCTGTCAGTAAGTCTCTCCGATACACTTATGCAGTGCACAGAAACGCCGCAACACATCAACGTCACGTCTCAAATCCACATTTCTTTAGTTGGAACGTGGATTGGCGACGATGGATCCCCATCCTACGTTTCGCGAATGAAGTCCAGCGCAGCTGACAGTTCGACCCGATTCCTGGTATTGGTACTGAAGTAGGTACGCTAAAAGAATTCGCCGAATGCTGTGGATACGTCTCCTGTGCTAGCTGTCAAAACCAAGGCATGTAGTGAAAGTGTAGTAAAGGGTACATGTAGGTCAAAACCGTGGTTCCGACCATTGTGTTGGCACTTATGGGACAATGGCAGAGACTGATTCAATGCCAGCAAATCTCTCTGGAGATAAAGCAGGGGATAAAAAGGGTGCAGAGTTGGCACCTCTCACAGATCGAGATCTGGAGTCTTGAAGTTTTCAAAATTGGCTTGAGAGGTAACGAAGACCTATAGAGAGCATTGCTGATCCGCTCTGAGTGAGACACTTATGTAGGGCCGAAGATGTCACTCAGGGACAAGCTGAAAGTCCTTTAGAGGTTGGCGTTGGTGTCTCCTGATGAGGGGAGAAACGAAAGAGCGTGTCAGAGGGGAAATGATCCACGCCGAGGTCACATACTCGTACTCCGTAGGTGCGGTACTGAAGTGACGAAGTGTTCCTCTGATCGGCACCCTTCTCGGGACGGCATCAAGCTCGCTACAGTACCGACTTAGGATGTCTCACGCAGGTCAACGTCAACTGCTCCCATATTCTAGTCATCAAGGACAATAATGCAAGTGTGGTTGGCCTTGGTGTGAGGGAAATGTGGTTTTGTTGGCAGTGCGAAGTACCCAAGACAGCAGGCTGCATCAATATGCAAGTAGAAGCAGCTGCACCGCACACTTTTCTATGCTTCCAATTCCTTTCACCCCTCTCCTAGCTGCTATGCGAACCGCCGTGGGCTTAGGTTGATGGGCTTGTCCAGAAAGTGCAATTGTGCAAGCCGTTAAGATGTATTCTCGAAGCTTAGGCCGCCCGCTGTTTTATCCGCGCGATTGCAAGGCCGGCTGAAGCGACTTTGTAATCGCTCGTTATGCGAATCGACTGGAGTGTGCTAATGTTGTTTTTCCGTTTTTTCTTGAGATGCAATGCAGGTGCAGTCTAAACCCAGAATCCTTAGGTACTACTAAAAGGATCCAGGGACGGGAGTTGGAATTGACTTTACAGGGTGTCATGGTGACCCTGTGTCGATCTTTCTTGGACCCAGCGAACGCGCGAACGTCAACATCGAGTGGAGGGGAGGGGCATACGGCGATGGCGGGGTGGGATTGTGTGATTTCTTCGCAAAAAACACCCCTTTCAGCAGATAACCAAAGAGAGGAATTGGTCAATCTCTGGATTGGATGTTTGAAGATGAAATCATCCATTGAGCAGAATGCCGCAAGCCTCCGAGGCAGAGGCAGAGGGAGTGACCCGTGAATCTCTGGGAAGCCCTCGAGGTCTCCCAACCAGGGTTATCAGGGCTATCAGGGCTACCAGTAGTTTTCTGATGAACATACCAATACATTTCTGCAGGGGAAATTTTCAAGGTTGCATTCGACCTGGAAGCAGACACGTAGATAGGCAAGTAGTGCCTAGATAGCAAAGTTGGATTGCTAGACAGCACAGCTACTCGAGTACATATCGGCGTGGAAGTGGCGATCTACTGGGCTATATATAAAAAGTACCGATGCCAGGTTCCTCCCGGAGCTCCTTCCGTCACTGCGACTACGTCTACTCGAGGACGCCTACGCCTACGCCTACGCCTACGCCTACACCTACGCCTACTTCCCATCTGGCCAGCAGCAAGTCTACCCGCACCAACTGCCCTGTGCCTGCCACCTATGAGCGAGTGAGGTAATACCAGGGCCAGTTGTTTCTGCAGCAAGAGCCACCCAAGTACCTATACCTACCAAGGCTCGCAAGTACCTACCTAGTTACCTGCTACCTATTGCTTACTGCATAGGTACTCGAGTACATTTCCCTTGAATACATCTGCACCCACCTACCCAGGCACTTACAGTACATTGTACCTACTTCCACCTCAATTGAGCTACACTGCACGGTCGCAAACTCCCACTGGTCATTGTCCTGGCATCTTCCCTGCCCGTTAGCTTCACAAGGCAACAACCTTTTTTTGAGGGTACCAGTACTTGTACAGTACCAACTCTACTCCACTATTTCTGCGTCCGGTGTTCCTCGAAGCGCGCTGCGTAGGTGGTGTAACGGTACAACACCAAGCGGAACAGGCCACTCTTGTCCCGAAGCCTCAAGATACTCACACGCATACGCACACGCTCTGCATAGGGTTACTACGGTACTGCGGTACTGCACCTGCACCCGCACCCTCAGAAGAGACCGCATTGTGCGCCTCTGGTAGCCTCTGATTCTACCGACTCAGTCTCCACTGCCTCCCACCAAGTCTCTACATATAACCCCTTTCCAACCCCTTCTTTCCACAACCTTTCCGATTGCCAACTTCTCCCCCGATATCTGAACCTCAACCGGGCTGGTCTACATCGTCGCGTCTCCAGAAGGACTGAGCATCTTTTTAGAGATACAAACGCCAGATCCTTCACCATGGAGACAACATTCATCACCATCCATAGTAAGTGATGAGCCAGCCGGCGGAAAAGTGCTACTGGTGGTACATCATCTACAACTCAACTAACCCCGGTCCAATAGATCTTTCTGAGAACGCCAATATTTTGTATGCGTCGGATTCCATTGTCGATATCTTAGGCTACCTTCCACACGAAGTGGTTGGCAGATCATGCTTTGATTATTTTGTTGAACACGAAATTCCTTCTGCTAGGTCTATCCACAATAGAAGTGTGGAGCTTGACAAAGCTGCTGTCCTTCATTATGCTACTATCAAAGGCAAGGACGGCCGTCCGGTCTATTGCGAGTGTGTTTTTACCGTCGTCTACCAAGTGCTTGTAGCATGTACCAGTATCTACCGAAATGATGTAACGAATGAGCGTAGGTTGACTTCAACAGATTCCATGGCCCAAGCTAAAATCAATAGGTCGAGCGCTCGAGGCCCCAAATGTTCAACGCCTCTTTGCCTCACCCCCAAAAGATCCTCGATATCACATGGCGGAGCATTTGAGGCCCAAGTTCGAAGAGCCCCCACAAGAGTCTCTGTTGGAGCCACGAGCTGCTTTGATCCTCAATCGTTTTACACGAACCTTGAGTATCATGTATGCAACCAGTGCAGTTGAAAGTATCCTGGGGCTGACAGTGGATGAACTGCAAGACAGAAGTTTCTATGCATGCATTCAAGAGAACTGTCTCCCCGAGGCTCTCAGATGCTTGGAAAGTGCAAAGTCCAACGACTCAATTGCCTATCTCCGCTTCTGGTATAGAGATCCACGTACCGATGACGAGGACTTGGAAGAAGGTATGCGCGAAGCAAGTGCTAGCAGTGATTCCGATGATGGCGGAGTTGACCTACGTGAGAATATGGATGTTGATACCGATGGTACGGGAGAGAGTAGTGAAGCTCAACGGGGAAGTACGGCGTCAGGCGAAAGACGACTTGGTGGACATCTCGCTAGGGAGAGATTGATGAACAATTCACGAACTTCTTCCGGCGAAAGCAGCACTGATCTAGATCGTAGCTCATCTGGGGCCGTCTTTGACCGCGCGGGAGCAGCGTCGTCTTCTTCGACTTCTTCTATCGGCGCGTCTCATGCAGGCAGTGGCCCTTCACCACACACACAACGTCCTAGACCTGGCCCCCCGCCATTCGAGATTGAAGCTGTCATTTCATGCACCTCGGACGGGTTAGTTGTGGTATTGAGACGAGCTCGTGTACCCATTCCGCCTCAATCGTCTGGAGGTGTCTGCGCAGCTCCTTGGGGTGTCGACGCAATCCGGCCTCATGCAACCCCTTCTGGTCCACCAATGGAAGATTTCATGGCTGCCATTCAAGAAATCGCGGTATTTGCATGGGCTTTAACTGGCATCAATGGTAACATTGCAGCCTACGGAAGAGGAAATCCACGTGGAGAAGCTCAACCTCCCGGTGGACTACCGATTTGGGACCCATACGCTGAACCAACCCCAGACTATCAGCCACCAGAAAATCAAGCTCAACGAAGATGGGTTGAGCATGATCGCAACAATGCCCCCATTGACGAAAGCAAAACTCCATATCAACACATTCGCCAGGACCAAACTTATGGCAGAATGACGTATGAACCAAGAGTACAGCCTCGCCACCATCGTCACCGCCGTCCAAATGAAAACAATGCCTACCAGCGATCACCACATAGTGGCGGTATGCAAGGAGGTAGCCATGGTCAGACTGGAGGAAACCATTATAACCCACCAGCACCCGATGGTTCTGGAGGAAGAAATGCAGGAAACAGAAATAACTGGTACTAAGTAGCGTACCTTGTCATACTTGATGGGTAGCTGAGAATGATCTTGGGCAATTTGGCGCAGAGGCAGCGCGAGGTGAAATGACTGAGCTTTATGAGCCATGAACGATGAATAACCAAATTCCATTGAAACAATTCAATAGTATAGCTCTCGCAATAGCAGGCTATTGATCAGTACGAAACATTTCAAATCGCCTTGATTTTGCTGTACATTCATATAAAAGCTTGTGTGATGAAATGACCCATTGCATTTTTATATCCGCGTACTGGAGTAGAAGCGGACAAATGAGGTGCCGGCCATATATCACGTGATTTTGGCAGCTCTCCACTTGCAAGGATGTTGTAAACGGCCTGGGTGGAGAGGAAACCGTGGAAGTAGTTGAAGCTATCAACTACCACAAGTCAACCACATCAACTCCTGCGCCGGCCAAATTTGGCTATTCCATAACCCATTTCAAGGATACGGCATTTCGATTTTATGCCGGAGTAACAATCTTACTTTTCGAACAAGATGGCCTCATCATCCAATCCCTATGAACATTACAATCAACCACACGTCGAGGATGACGATTTAATAGATCCAGATGATGGTGCGTGTATTTGCGACTCCCAGAGCCCTCTCGAAATCGACTGATGAGATTATAAGGAAGACAATGCTAATATCTCTTCTGATAGCAAACCTCGACGACCTAGACGACCCCCTCCAACCTCTCCAATCCACCTCCTCCCGCGCACCTCTCACAGGAAACATAGCCTCCGACGCCCCAGCCTCCAATCAATCCTACCTCACCTCGCGCATCCCAGGCGAAGACCGTCGCGCGCCCACCAACACCATCGACGAATCAGTCTGGGAAACCCTGCGTCGGGATCTCCTCGCCGTCTGGTCCAAGATGCGCGAGGTGTTGTACCCCAAGTACCTCTTTGGGGGCTCCATGTTGGAAGGCACTTCCGGATTCCGAGGCGCGTATGAAAACCTGAGGGGAGTGGGAATTAGCGGCGCGAGGGATGAGATTGTGGGGATTGCGGGGAGGGCGCTGGATCCGGATGTGCTGCTGAATCAGGGCAATATGAGTGAGGGACTGCGAGATTGGGATCTTTGGGGTCCGCTGGTATTCTGTCTTTTGTTGAGTTTGCTGTTGAGTTTTAATGCGGCGGGGGATCAGAAGAGTTTGGTTTTCTCGGGCGTTTTTGCGATGGTTTGGATTGGGGAGGCGGTTGTTACGTTGCAGATTAAGCTGTTGGGCGGGAATATGTATGGCTCCCTCTTTCCTCCTTTTCAAGAGTTTTGTGAAGAGAGAATTATGTTTACTGATCTGAATTAGCTCCTTTGCCCAAAGCGTCTGCATCATCGGCTACACGCTCTTCCCCCTCGTCATAGCAGCCCTCCTCTCAGCTTTCAACCTCTACTTCATCGCTCGCATACCCATCTACCTCGTCCTCATCGCTTGGTCATTGGCTGCTGGTGTCAGTATCCTCGGAGGAAGCGGGGTGGTCAAGAATCGCGTGGGCATTGCGGTCTACCCGCTTTTGGTATTCTATCTTGGCTTGGGTTGCCTGTGTTTTATTAGCTAAAGGGATTTCGGCTCTTTTACTTGCTTTTTTCCCGCGAGAGAAGATGGCAGTCTGTGAATTGAAGAGAGAGGAGTATTTGTACTTTTAGATCTTGGTCTTGGTTTCTTATTTTATTTTTGAGATCCTGGTAGGGTTCCCCCGATAGGGAGGCTCGGGAGGGTGTTGAGGAATTGCTAGGTTTTATTATACCCCTTACTAAATACCTCGCTACTTTTTTTTTCGTGGGTCCGTTCTTGGTAAGTTTTTGTTTTCATGGGTTTTATCTCTTTTTGGGAATGGGGTGGGTAGGGGGGAGGGGTGATGATGGAAGGTAAGTAAGGTAGGCCGAGAAGGGTATGTAATCTGACGATATTCTCTTCTGGTTTTCTATGTTCTTTGGTTTTCTCACATGTAAGATTACTGTACTTTTTGATTGGTTTTTACCTTATTGTGGTGGTGAGTACTACTCGTCTGGATTTCACATCCCGTTCCGTAACCATATTTACTCCTCGAATGATGGATATAACGGTATGAACGAAACGATGGGATTGGATGGGTGGGATGGGCTGGTCTTGAGAGATATATGTTTAGTGTTTGAATTGAGCCTTTTATTTTCGGTCGATTTCTCTTTTTTTCTTGTTCGCGAATCGCTTCTTGTATGGATCGTATCCTGGGTGTTGAATGTTGAATAGATTGTTGTATGTTGTGTTGTATGTACTATATGGCATTGTTGATAGGTGGTAGATTGATAGATTGATATGCGGGAAACAGAGAAAGAGGGAGGAAGTGAGAGGGAGAGGGAGAAGGGGAAGGTTAGATGTAATCTTACTTGTGATTAGTGAGGATGATCGAGGTGGAAAGGTATGGGTTTTGTTGTGGAGGTTTGAAGTGGTGAGTGGATGATCAGTGAGTAGGTAGGTTTGAAATATAGATGGTGATCTTGGGTGAAGGGGTGTTGTACTGGACTGAGCTGAGAAGACTGGAGGAGGGTGGTGATGGTGTGAGAGGCAGTGGTGAGGGAGGGGGAGAGTGATGAGTGTGAGAGGTGAGATAGTGTTGAGATTGAGAGGGAGAGGGAGAGAGAAAAGTAAGGGGAGGGGTGATCAACAAAAGCCTACAGCTAGCTGTATTGCATTCGGAAAAGGGGTTCCTGGAGACTTGGATTTGGGTATGGTTGCTTATTACCTCAAGGAGCCTTTTTTTGTTTCTCTCTGTAGTTGTAGAGGGGCTGTTGGTGAGAGTTGGAAAGTGTTTCTTAGATGTTTGGATAGGATTGCTTTTCAAGTTTCCGAAAATTTGCTATCCACCAAGATTATTCCTTGATGACTCTTGCGCTTGCTGAAGTATATTGGCTGGATCGCATGTACTACGCGAGCTGTTATAGAGGGAGGCTGTAGATAGTAGAATATTTACTTCTTGGGGGTTTGAGTGAGATAGGTGAAGAAGATACGCGCTTTTTTCTAGATCACTAGATGGGCTTTGAATATTGAGGATGAGGGTTTTAATGTGTTTGTATGTTATACATTTATCGAATGGAGGATTCATTTAGTTGTTAAAGGAAAGGAAGAGGGTTGTCAGGAAGGTAGGCTTATGAGGGGTTTGTGGGTGAGTGGGAGTACTTGTTGGAAGTTCTGGATATTGCATAGATAACCAGTGGGTGGAAGGTGTTTACAAGTGTGATCACATACAAAGAGACTAATTACAAGAACGTCTTTCTAAATCCCTTAGTTCTTCAAACTTTCTTCCGATTTTTCTTCCTCGCTTAAATTGGACTATCATCGTCTCCTGGATGAAGACCTTCACTTTCGCTACTAGTTTCTTCAATTTCCTCCACACTACTCCCGTTTTCGCTCTCGTCAGCATCATTATCTATATCTAATTCCTGAATTGTGACTGAGAAGCTTCGACAGATTTCATCTCTTTTCTTAATGTCCTCAATCAATTCTGTAAGCTCATCTACTCCACATTCACCCATACCCAGGTTCTCAACAAACACAAAACCCTTCTCGAAGTATTGGAGTATCAAGGCACAAATATCCACCATCTTATCCTCATATTCCTTCCGGACGGACAAGGCGGGATTCTGAATGTAGATATTCTCTAGCACCGCGTAGCGGGCTACTATTCCTACTATGTCTTGGAGCTGGGTGAAAAGGTATCGAAATCGAGGATTGGGAGCTGGAGATGAGGGGGGGAGTTTATGGTAGTCCTTTATTGTTCTTAGCTAGGTATACCCTTCTCGGTGGGATGACAGTGGATGGTGAGAGAGGGTGGCTTACGACAAGTAACCACCAAATGCAGTTCCAAACGAAATTTTCCCGCTCCAACCCTATTTGTTTATGGACTGCGAGTATCGTTTTAAGTATTTTCCCTTGAACTTCTGCCGTGCCATGTCTCTCCAAATTATTGGTCGCCTCTTTGGATCCGAAATTTGCCTCCCAAATTAAATACAGCAGGTTCTCGCTGGCGTGGTCAACTAAATCTTGGGGAAATATCATTGTTGTTCGTTTCGAAAATTGTGAAGTTAGAGATGCGACGATTTCTGGATGTTGTATTTGGAGAAATGACCGAGTTTTGGACCACAGAGTTTGTGGTTTGGCGGGAGTAGATGGTTGTAATGATGTTATTTGTTGCAAGGAGAGTCGAGGGATGTGCTCAGTGGGAGACTGTGGAAGAATTCTCGGGCCACTTATCATTGCGAGAGTCTTCCCTGCGACGGGATTCGAATCTCTTTTGCTCGCCACCAATTCCGTATTATACCTAAAATAAGGAATCAGAGCACCCATTAAATAGGGGTTTTTGACGCAAGCCATAATTGGTGGTTCTGTGGTTAGGAGAGATTGGAGACCTGTGTATAGTGTATGCATAAAGATATTTCCGTGCTGAACATCTTCCAACTTCTGCTGCGGCAATAGAGCCCTTTTTGGATATTGTCTAGTTGAAAGGAGGCTTGAATATGGTAATCCTGAGAAGCTAAACGTAACCTTGTAAAAATATCCACAAGAAATGAATCCGACTTTTTCGAGTGTCTATGAAGGTTCAATACAATATCTGTCAAAAGAGTGGACCCTATCATTTCCAACTTCCTAACATCCAGATCTTTGAAGTCACAGGTATATTAAATCTCACCCGCCTGAAAGAAATGGTTGTACTTCATATTAATGATTGCTTTTCCATCCTGAAGCTGCGTTTTGAGCATGTTGGTTGCCAAGCCCAGTTCTCGGGAGCGTGGTGTTTGTTCATTGACGGTGTTCTCCAGTACTTCAATGGCTGTTTGATATGCATGCAGAATACTTTCAACAGCTTCTTTAACCTTGTCTTTTAACTCGTATTCTTTTTGTACTGACAAGGCACTCCTGAAACTATCGGTTGATGGCAGAGATCTCAGACTTGGCGATGCTGTCTTGGATGGGAAGTTCGTAAGTTGCATGTGAGATTGAGGTGGTGCCATTGGGGAAGTCATATGATTTCGAGTAGGGGATTGATTTTCTATACATACGGAAAATGGTTCGTTTGTAATCCCTGTGCTAGCTTGGCTGGTGGCTAATTCGACTGCTATGGCGTTCATCGTAGGCAATGAACTGGCAGTAGCCGAACTTGCTAGAGAAGAGACAGATTCCCTACGACTGTTGATTTCTCCGGATTTGTTGCCCGTGGTTGCCATGACTGCCTGAAGTCCTGTGTTATGACGGGAGGATTGAGAAGGTACGCCAATAACTGGGTCTTCCACCAAAAGAGTCATTCCATCGAATCCAGTGGATGTTGACCTGCTCGCCTCAGCCGAATGAAATTCGTTGAACGCTGGCTTTGATTCCCTGGCCCTTGCATTATATATAGGAAAGCCAGTGTTCGAAGTCATGGAAGAGTTGTCCTGGCAGTCTGAGTCGGTAAAACTTTGGACCGATATACCATTCGTTTTCACAACTTGGGCTGCTTCCTCAAGACGTCGGATAGTGTTGGGCCGCAAGACTCTCCCTTCCCCACTTTGGAGTTTGTTTCCGCTTGAAATGCCTCTGCAAAAAGTGTCAGTCATGCGACTATCGAACTCATATCTGTTCAATTCATCGCAGCCGCGCTTTCATCTTGCTTAAAGACACAGAGTACGCCGTGGATTAACCAAAATGAGGAGATAAAGTTCAACTCACAACCGCGATAACTCCAAGTCCAAATGTAGACTAACAGTGATCTGCACCAGAACTCCCCTCATATCACTTAATCGCTTCATCAATTTCCTGATCTCCTCCTCCTTGAAGCCCCACCTAACTCTGGTTCTCCAACCCCCTTTTCCTAATTTGCCCGTTAACTTTTGTATCTTAACATACAAATTAGAGGCATCC
This sequence comes from Hymenoscyphus occultus, assembly GCA_900536445.1. Classification (NCBI taxonomy): domain Eukaryota; kingdom Fungi; phylum Ascomycota; class Leotiomycetes; order Helotiales; family Helotiaceae; genus Hymenoscyphus; species Hymenoscyphus occultus. The sequence continues at coordinate 76,750 of UNPT01000025.1, read as the reverse complement.
CGCATAATCTTGGCGGCACAGAGATATATATCATCTGAATAAAAACACTCGCCTTCTTTCAAGAGTCTAGAGAAAACCATCAGAGAATCAGAGAAGGATTCTAAATCCGAGCATAAGGTGATTATATCTTCTGGTGCAGAGGCGATGGCGGAGGTGAGGCTGTAGAGGGATTTCGAGAGGGACAGAGCGACTGAGGCGAGTTGGACCATGCTGGCTACGGCTCCAAGGGCGGTAATGGGATCCATAGTTGAACGGATTTGTGTTTAAGATACGAGTGCGTGCTGACCTCTGTAACCTTGACGTTCGGACAAAGGGAAAAGTATGAACAGTTCAACGGAAATCTGAGATGCTGAGCTTGTTGCAAGGTAGGCCGTGCCGTTAGCGCTCAGCCATGTGAAAATCCCCGTATACCTGCACAGATGTTCACCGATCTGATACACGTGACCTGCTTCCTTTTCCACCCCTATTTTTCATGATCTTTATTGCAATAACTGAACTTCACCAGTATTTGAGATAACCGGTAGTTAATTGCTTGTAAATGAGTTTCAAATTCTCAGCGCTTTTTAAAGACGGTGTACACATATATACAAACCTAGAAAAGTCATACTGTACAAACATCGTTGTTGTAGCTGTCGAAGGTCAATCTACAATTACTTGAACAAACTTATGTGAGATCTATTTTAATCAATGGCCGAGAACGATCGTAGAGGATTGCGTTTCACGTATATTCTTTTCAAAAGTTGTTAAGGTTGAAAGAGGTTGCCCAAACCAGTCATGCCTGATGGCAAACATAAATACGTACAATCATGGCTTGATGCAAGAAGACAAAGTAAAGAAAGTCCTGCCAGATCATTTTCAAGTCTTTCGTATCATCATCTCCGTCATTCCCCAACAATGGAATGGTATTCGGGTATCGTGCACGTTCGCTCAAACGCATATCAGACAAGGAAACACTACAAGGTACATTGGATCAGTTTGCTGGCAATTTTGACAGCGACCTCTCATACCATCTGATAGGAGCTTCAGGAATACGAAGAGCTTCAGATGACGTTGAGTTTGATCCGGGATTTGTGCCAGTGCTAGCCCAATTACTGCGACCGGCAAGGGGGTCTGTTGATTGAAAGAATCCCTGGACTGCAGGGTCCAATGTGTTGAACCCATAACCACGATGGCGAACGCTTGAGTGTATCTCTTCATTGGTAATATAGCCAGGGCGAGAGTGGCGACCTGGAATCCTTCTCTCAGTACCGAGTAATCTGAGCGAGAGGGAGTTAACAGGTTTGATGGGGTTACTGATCCAGTTTGGGATAACTTTTCCTTGGAACCAATGAACGAGAGAATATTTGAAATTGTGTAATGACACTGAGAATTGGAAAGCTTGTGTTAGGGCAGGGTTTGGGCATTGACGAGCACTAGTATTCGTAAATATTTGTTAGGAAGAGCCCAAAACCTTTCCATATAAGATATAAGAGATCAAAACCATGAAGTGGAAGTCGTTCTAACATATTATATTAGTACTGTGGTAATTTAGAGAAACGAGGTTAGGTTTCCAGCAAGCTCGACGTCGTGGAGCCTATTAGGGAAGCTAGTAGTCGCTCGTGGCAAGTGGATACCAGGTGGATTCTAGTGACATGGAAATGATCCAAGAGAGTCCAATCAAAAAATGAGATCCCTGCACAGACCAAAATACGACCAACAGAATTTGTACAGCTGTGCCTCGATACACGAAGTTGAACATTCACCTATCAGTTCTAGCCCTAAAGAGTAGGGGCTGCAACAACCCGAACACGTAACACCGCACAACTTTCATACGATGATAACCCACAAATACATGATCATGACATCGATCTCTCTTCATTATCATTTCAAACATAACTGCTCTTGGGAGCCTAAGTCTTCTATGTGTCCTTTTAGTGACCCAGTCCCAAAAGAAGACCTTAGCTATCGCGAACGAGACAGGTGCCAGACCGTCGGCGCGTTAGCCTCAAAACTCCTCATTACATTTGTTTCCCGCCGACTGTCAACCATCTTAAACGCCAAAAAAAAAAAAGAGTTTGCCCTATTAGATCTCACAAGGAAAATAAACAATCAAGGATGTCCGGGTATCAAAACATGGCGAAAAAATAAAGAAAACAAAAGTCTACCCCCATCCCCTCTAGGAAAACGCCTGCTAAAATTCCGAATAGGTATGATACACGACAACGGCGACCGTTTTAGTGATCCGAATAGGTGTTAGAAGGCCCACTTCTTCGTTTTGTTGGATGTTGTCCTTGACTGCCGCTCGAGACACTTCTGACATCTTCCACTGGCCGTCTCGACCATATTTCCTCGCCATTGGTCAAGGATGCGTTCAAAGATAGACGCATCGCTGTAGTTACCAGCGCGTCTTCTGCTCGCATACGGCTCAAGCTTTTTTCATACTCTCGGACGTCCCTCTCATTTTTGAAGAAAGTCATGTTTGTGGGAAGTTCCGCCGGGAATTCTTGTGGTACAGGGCTATACTCTTCTTTTCTTGCTAGTGGCAAGCTTTAGAAATTGATCTAATGTTTGCCAGATGTCCCACTGGGAATAACTTACGAGCGTCAACACATATCGGATGCCCCGTTTCCCCAGTGTAACAAGATTTCTCATGTGGCTGACTTTCAACGTTCTTCCAATTCCTTCCAAGCATGATATCACTTTCCATCTTGTCGTCGTCAATTATTATAAACCACGTTCGGTATGATTTCTTCGGAACTCCGTAGAACCTCCAAGTCAAGTGGGTTCTGTCCCCTTTCCTTTCGAGTGGGCATCGGTTCACGATCTCGGAGGATATAAAACAGTCGTCTTCTTTGCAGAAATTCCAAACGGTGCTATCCCACTCCCCTTGCTGTTTCACGAATATGCCCAGAGTTTCGGAGGGTTTGTTCCGCTGTTGAGATATTAGCACACCAGCAGACAAAGATTATAATGGACCGACTTACGGAAGCTTCCTCATCCAAGGTAGGAGAGAATGAAGATTTTAATTCTTCCTCTGCAACAGGTAGCTGTTCTGTCTCCGAATTACAGCTGCCGTTTTCGGGCCTGATATTTGGACTTCTTGGGGGAGTAACGGGTTGGGCTTGTGTATGATGTTGATAGTAATAATCATATATCAAGTCTCGTTCGTCATCAAGCATCGAAGCTGTAACGCGACGCGGACAATTTTCCAGGAGATGCGCGCGGAAAGCCGACCAATTCTTCTGCAAAGGAACGTTTTCAGAGATGGCAGTTTGAACTGCTGCCTCAACACCCCTTTGCATCGCAGGGGTGAGGGAGGACATTCCGAAAACTGAACGCAGGAACTCAAGCTGCAATCTGACAGTGGATATGGGAAGCCTAGCCGGAGAGCTGGCAGAAGCCAGCAGATGGAAGACTCCAGGACAAAGATCTTTCGCTGAGCACAAGAGCCACGAGAGCCCAAAGCCGTTTAGTAGAATCTTCAGCTGCGAGGTATTGTGCAGTGCGACTGCAGATTTGCGATGGAACTCCAAGATGGATAACCCGATTTCTCGTGGGGGAGAAAGACGCTGAGATGGAACAGCTCTGTGTGGGTATGTCAGTCAGCGTTTTGTTGACTGACGTAGGTTGGCGGGGAAGGCTGAGCTGTTGAAGCCGAAGAAAATGAATAGGGTGACCCGAGAAAGAGAAAGATTTGAACGAAATGATCATCTAGGAGTGCCAATTGAAGTTACGGAAACAATTATTGAGGGCTCTCCGTGAATAGTGGGGGTTGTGTTGAAAGAAAGTAAACAGTCTAAAAGGGCTGCACATAGCACTCTCGTACTCGAGTAGTGTACGAGTACAGCCCTTGAGCGCACCCCGCTATTCCCCAGATTTCAAGAGGGGGGTGAGATTAGGTGTGGTTCTAGACGGACCAGATCTTACCTCTGGCGAATGATGCCAATCCATGCTACAAATCTCATGCGCCCGGGGCCTGTAAGTTGCATGAAGCCTTCTATTCATCAATGGGCCCTTCTGAACTTCCAGGAAATATGAGTTGCAGATGCAAATATTATGAGTGCCATGCCGGTATTCCTGCTCGCGAGCCAAATTCGCTTGTGGAGGCAGCCAACGACTTTATTTTTTACTACACAAATTTTGCTCCAAGATTAGGTGAGTATATGAGATAAATTCTTTGCTATTATCAAAAACGTTCAAATACCCCTCTCTTACGTGTTCCTTCATTATAGGCTTCTTTAAGAACTCTTTTCTGGCAACTTTTCGTCCTTCTGTAACATCCCATTTTGCTTTCGTTTAGCGATCTGTTGTTTTTCTTTCGCCCTCTCAGCTACAGCTTGAGACCGAGCCCTGTGTTCAGTCCTGTTCTGCTCAATTGTTCTTTTCTCAGTATTCTAAACACATCCATGTTAGCAGATTACAGCGAGAGGTCAGCCAACGCCAGGAAGAGGAAAGCCTTACGCTGGGCATGTCTTGTACTAGTACTAAGGCAGGCTCAGTGGTATTTGCTCTGAAAAGAGCTGGGGCAGCACGCACGATGTTACTACCGAAAAGTACATCGAAGGGTGCATCCTTCCCAACATGAAAATATGCCCTCTCTGTCTTCTTTGCTCGTTCTCTTCGCCAAGTAAGTTTGACACATCTATCGGATTCAATTCGGCCCCCTCCAAAATCCGTGCAACAAATAGGATTTCCCGCTTCTTCCTTTAATTGATATTCCCTCACGATTGCTTCGGATATCCAGTTCTCTTCAGTCCCCGAATCAATAATCGCCACTATTCCGAACCATTCATCCTTTCTAGGGGAATGCAGGTTGACGTTCATCTGGTTCAGAACCTCTCCCTCAGAAGATATTGCGACTAATTCCATAGACCGTGACTCACGATTGTTAGTTCATCACAGCTCGGATTGCAATTGAAAAGACTCACAATTTCTTCCGCTGGATTGATAATACCAGTTAGTCGACTCCTTGGTTCTCCCAGCTGCTCGATATTAAGTGCGGCCCGCTCCTCAGAGCTATCCAGGGTTTTAGGTTTCGCATTCGTTGCATTCTCCAGTTTTTGATGCTTCCGCTGGCGCTTATTTACCAGCCATTGATGATGACGGAGATTAGTCGGAGTCCCATCGAACTGAAATGCGAGTTTTCGTTGCCGAATTCGGTTGAGTTCCATCTCCTCCCATTCCCGTTCTTCATCGGCGGTCAATGGACCGTCATTCTTATATTTATAGTCATCATCTGACATTCTGTACTCTGGATAGCTTCAAGATATAGTCGAAAAATGATTTAGGAGCGACAAGAGAAGTGGTCATGAAGAGGAGGCTGAAGCTTTGCGAAAACGACTCAAGATAACATAGATTACGACCTTTCACATCATTCTGTTTGAACAGACTTGGGCACGATATAAACGTTTCGATATCGGGGGGTTCCACGATAATTATCGTATCGTAAATATATGGACGATACGATATCGGCTTTTTCACGATATCCGATATAATATTGATTATCGCTACACGTGACGTGGAAAAACCGTAAATCCGGCTCCGGACCAATTAGAACGCTTTATTACTAGAACTCCTTAGGCCTTAACAACACCACCACTAACATCACCACTACTAATATCACCAACATTACCACCACCAACATTAAATGCTACCACTTAATTCTATACCAACTATCTAGCTTCGGAGTATATAAAAAGTAACTTTTATTCGAAACTACTAAATCTTTTAATTGGTCGAAGAGTTATTACGTAATCACAAAACAGCAAAATCCTACTACTATATAAGGATTACTTTTTATATACCCTAAAGCTAACTAGTAGCCGCCCTTAGAACAAGTATAATTTATAGAAGCTTTTTTTTATCTCTTTACTCCTTTAATAATCGTATTCCTACCCTAGATTTACTCTAAAATCCTCCCTAAAATAGCTAAAATAGGCCTAAAATATACTAATTTTAGGTATAAAATATCGATATCGTCACTTTTGAGACGATAAATTATCGGTATCGTGGGAATATATATCGGCGATATATCGCGATAAATATCGTCATCGTGCCCAAGTCTGTGTTTGAAGTGTGCAGGCAATATGCGTTGAAAAAACGGAAATCGATGAGGGGAAGAAAGATAAGATGGAATTGGGAGATGCATCGCGATTCAAAATTGGCGAATCAACAGACGCTTCTCATTTAGCCAGCTGACCTTTGCCATGGTTCTCCTGGGAGAATATTCCGTCTGCTCACGAGATTTTGAAGCGGTGGGTGTGTATTGGCTTTTGTACTGCCACGTCTCGCGAGGAAGACAAGGCTGCAGAAAGCCTCAGAGCACTTAACACAATCTGAACCGACTTGGGGTTGTACAAGCGAACAAGGCAAACAAGGCGACTCCGGCAGTTGATTAGCAACATATGACAGCCTTATCAATTTCTACACCACACCCTTCTCTTAAAGATCAAGTTTCTCCCTGAACACTTTTCTAGGCCTGAAGTTGCTTCAATACTATCCATGTAAAAAATGGAGAGAGATGGTCATGCGAAGGTTGCGGGCTTGATAAGTCGCTATCCTGAACTCGCCATCATGCGAAGATTTGGCGATCTCAATATGGAAAACCTGCTGTACCTTCAAGCTGAGTTAGTTCATTTGGAGTCTGAGTACAGAACACTCGCCACAGATGGCCAAGGGCACCCGGACCGTCTTATTTCTGCCAAAGATTGGGCCTCTCTAGCTTATTCCGAAGACAAGCATGATTTGGCACAATGGGAAAAGATGCTAGAAATAAGACAGAAGCTGAAGGAATACAGTATGACTTCTCAACTGCTATGAAGGACAAAGTTCTAAGGTCCAAAGCTGATATTCAAAGCAGACGAAGCTTTTGGACAGGTTGTTTTTATGACATCAATGAAGAGACCAAACCCATATGACCTACAGTTCTTTCGAACTTGGTTAGAACGACCAAAAATGGGAAACTTTCCAATCCTAGGCCCGGACCAATATGTATGGGACGTAGGTAACGAAGCGGACCTCATTGCGATACAGAGGCGGAAAGGGGGGGATTTTCTCACAAGATGGTTCATAGATAAAGTTATTCCAAGCTTCCACAGATGTCTTGGAAAGTATATCGAGGTATTCAAGAGTCAGATTTCTTGTATATTGATGCAACCTTTGACAGCGCAATAGGCCCCAATTCCAGAGGAGCTCGAGTCCGAAATATCGCATTATTCCGATTCCCATTTGGCCAGATTTGTTCATGTATTTAGTGTCGTATTATCATCTTTACTGCCTATAAGCTCGATTGTTATTTTGTATTTTGTCTCAAGTCTGCTTGCAAGGCTCGGAATTATTGCGACATTCACAGCTTTGTTTTCGCTTTCTCTGGCGATCGTCACACAAGCGAGACGAATCGAGATTTTTGCAGGCACATCTGCGTAAGTTTGGAGACCATTTAAACAACACATAACAACTCTAACCAGAATTTTAGGTTTGCCGCAGTTCAGGTTGTGTTCGTGACTGCAAATACCAACAACATGACTTGAATACAAAATATGCGCACCACTGTTTGGTTAAATCCATGACGAAAAAATGAAACAGGATGCTCTAAAGTTTCCGAGAGCTACTGTAGTGCACTGTGTGGATAAAAATGGCCCATTTCCGAGTTCATCAGGGGCTTCGCGCTAAGCGAAACGCATGCAGTTTAGGTACTGTAGGGGTTGATCCCAAGCAATCAACTTTCCTTTTATAACGACGATAGCTCTATGGTCGATCCTGGTAGATTCGTAGAGCTAACTACTCAAATATCGCGCTGTTATGTTCAGCTCATCCTCTAGAGAGCGTATTTTCATAATTTCATTTTACATAACCACTCTCGGCAGAGTAAAGAATCTTTTTGTTACATCTAAGGGAAAAAGTTCCCAGCCAAAGAAGTTTGTTTCTCATCCTTCTTTCTGTTCATGACGATAACATAGGGACCGCTTCCGAGCCTAATGCTAGAATCGAAAGGAACGCCAAAATCAACTCCTCTTTACACGATCGGTCCCTCTTTGCAGAAAAAAACGAATAAGCACGATTAAAGTTTTTGTATACTCCGCAGTTTAATTCAATGGAAAGCCATTTAGAAATTTATAAAGCAAGGGAGTTGGTAGACTGCATCTCTAGCCGAAAATAGCAACACAGACTAGTCAGTGTACAATTACCAATCAGCACATTTAGCGAGCTCTTTTTCGTGCCGTTCTCCTCAAATTGGCGTGAATTGATGGATAATTTTGTAAAAAACTTGTTGATAGTGAATTTCTCTGAAGATTTGAGATTATCACTTGCGGAGTAAGCGTGCATATCTACCTTCGTACCTACCTACATTCGTAGTGGCGCTGTGGGGGAGGAGAGCAAGCCAATTGGTACGCCAGTAATGCAGCCCCACACAAAACAAGCGATGACGGTGCACGGACACGAAACCCCTGCTTATCTTGTCTACAGTACTTACCATACTGTTGTACTCGGAGTACTTGTAGAGAAAAATGACATAAGAACTCGAAACGACCTACTTTCTTCCACGCCAACACCTTGGAGTCCGCGCCGATTCTTTAGTCCCCTCCTAGCACGTATAATAATCAGACCTCTTCATCTGAAGTCTTTAGAGATTAATCTACCTCCAACCTAAACAAAACCACAAGTTTTAAACTCAACCACAATAATGAACCTACAATATTTTTTCCAAACAACGATTTTTCGACATACAATGTCGTTCGGCATATCTTTTGCCATCGACAGAAACTCAACGTTCATGAGTACCGAGTCATCTCCATTCGCATTCCCAACTTCCGTCTCTAGTGTACTTCCAAGCTGTACTGCAACTTCAATTCCATTTCCAATGAAACGCACAGTTTTCCAAATCTTTTCGGCATATATGTGGTCTATCTTCCCTATTTTGCTGGATGTTGGGCATTTCATGGTGGTTGCATTCATATTACATGTTATTCGTACGTGAACTCGCCTCTTTATCCCATTAATATATGTATATCCCCGACGAACATTTGCTGATTGTCTGTCATAGTGGCAGTTATACTGCTTGTCGCAGGGTTCATAATATACTGTTTGACGGGGAAGAGTCTCAGAGAACAATTTGGCATAGAATCATAGTATATAACGAGGCTTCACGATCTACGGATGGCCGTTTGAGAAGGGAGGTAATATATTGTAGAAACATAAAATTTAGAGGCCAAACTATTTCCAGTAAAACATCACCGAACAATGACATGAACCGATCTTGTGAAAGAGTAGCCACTTTGGCCAAATAGCATTAGGGTCACAAGGTTTCAGAGTCAAAGTTATGACCGAGGTAGAAGGAATTGTTAGTTTGACCGGCTTGCAAATTGTAATATCCCTGTATTAGGGGGTGTTTAGCTACGCAAATCTCTCTTTGCAAAACAGGTGCAAAAGTCTAAGATTTACACGGGCTGGAGGACCCTAAGGGCTTATACAAAAGTTTCCTAAATTACATGCAAATTAGACTATTCTCAAGAAACAAATGTACTACTATTTAGCTGTTACAAAAGTTCTTTATTTCAGGTGCATATCTTATTATCTATAACCCCCCCCACCCCCGCCCATCCCTTATATTATTACTCCCATAGTCCTATAGTATCCCTCCTACAATTTCACATTACCCCCTACCCCCTACCCCCTACCCCCTACCCCCCTCTCCCTAGCCGCTCTTTTTGCTCCTACGCTTTACGACTATAAATTAGCCGAGTTTTGCTTTGTGTTAGTAAAGGGGGATGTTATAGGGGGAATACTGTTGGAGGGATACTGTAGGGGGAATACTGTCGGAGGGATACTGTAAGGGGAATACTGTAGAGGGGGGCTACTGTAGGGGGACACTGTAGGGGACACTATAGGAGAATAGAAAGATTTATATAGAGATTTGTACAAATTAAAAACAACTAATGGGTTAAGGCTTCAGTTCTTTTATAAAGTCTTTTTAGTAGTGCAAATCTAAAAAGATTTGTAATTAGATTTATAACGGATTTATAATTATTTTAGTAAAAACTTTTGCGGCTATCTAAATAAGCGTACAAATTAAGAATCGCATGTAAATCTTAATTAAAAACATATATATGTAATTCTTTTTATATAGTCCAAATCTCTAAATTGCACGAGCCAAACACCCCCTTAATAATTACTTGTCTCCAACTAAAGAATCCAATGTTTCAACTACTTGATATCTTTAAAGCGAATTTTGATAATTTATCATCGACAACTGCCCTGTAGACAATACTATTATAGGATCCAACAGTCATAGGCTCTGGATTATAAGAGTTAATACTACCTAATATAAAGTTCTCTACTTTAGGTTCCTATAACTAAGAAGAAGAAGGCATAGTAACACCAATTCGCGACGCACATAACGATAGCATATTACTGATGCACGCCCCAAATATGGACGCGCATCTCCGTAAACTAAATATGAGCCTCGATGATTACAACACTCTTTCTTCAACGCCTTCGCGAGTACCTGGATAAAAGTTTCGAGTTTTTGGACGGCATTGGGTACTTGAGAGAAGCCAGAGTGGTCTAGAAAAATGGTTATGAGAGATCAAAGGTAAGATGATTGGAAATCAACAGGTGGCATTGAATAAACTGAAGCAATGTGTAGCCGTTGAAAACCTCCGCGGGAGCTTCTGCGCACGACCACGATCACGTCCCCCGCAATAAAGGTGAAAAAAAACTTCAATATATAGAGAGAGTGCGGTGTTACCTTCCATTCTTGAGTGCTCAAGTTTTGACGTTGTGGGGCATGAACAAGAAGACGACCTCAAGGCTGCAGGAGCGAACTAAGACTTCAACTAATCTCAATCTCCGTGCTGCATTACATTGGTTAGTTTGACGAATGCAACTACTAAAATAATAGCAATAGAACAGATTTTCACAAGAACAAAACATACGAAAACGCTCTACTTCGCGATCTCGACAGGTCCAGCAGGCGTGACTTCCACTTTCTGATACACTCAGGAAATGCCTTGAGATGATGGTTAGCTTACTGATCTGACCACGACAGAGAATTAAAATGCTGACTGTGCCGATACTTACAGTTCCAGAAGATCCTGTTTGCGTATCCTCCATGCCAACACCATCGCCTACGATACCTGCCAGATATGTCTCGCAAGTCGCACAAGTAAGAACAAGTTCGCTGGAACCAGCTTGGATGTTTCTTGGGGCATTTTGTAAGATGGGTTTGTGTTAAGGAACTTGACAGAAGACAAGTACTCCCAAAACTTTAAACTTCTGAAACGTTTTTTGCAATGATTTACTATATCGATTAGGCACAGGGGCCAAATGAAATTTGGCGAGCTCACTAGAATCCCAAATATTTCTATGCGCTGCTGCGATGGAAGTACCTATTCTGGCCTTGTTTTACTAATTTCAAGATTGGTAGACACATCACCACCACTTACAATGAGGGTACAAACGCGATTGGAATTCTTAAAGCTTTTTTGGTATAGCTGCACGCTTTCAGAAAAGAAAAAAAGATGCTTGATTTTGGGCATTCGAGTTTCGCGTTTCGGCGGAAATAATAGAAATATTGGGAACTAGAAAACCCTTCACTTTTGGGCTCCAAAGGGCCCATTTGAATTTGGAAGCCTCATTTAGAAAGGCAGTTGTCAGAATTTCGTTATTCATCCTTATAATTGCGAGATAGTGGAGGGCCGAGTGAAACATGGTTCTATGAACTCAACACTTCCTGTTTTGATGAACACCACCAAAGGATTAATCTATGCTAGCTTTCTCTTTGGCATTTTTCATGGCCATCAGCCAATAGACGAATTTCGAACGATTTCAGAGCCTAAGAACTTCCTGAAAATGAGTGAACAACGATTAACAAATCAAGACTCTTAGCGGCTGTTTACTTTGGCAGAATTGCTAACTGGCAGGCTCAAATCATTTTATTACCGTTGTGAATTTAAATTCATCAGGAGAAGAATCCTTTGACACAAACTCTTTTCGTAAAACGAAACCCAATCCCAGTATAAAAGACACCGCTGAGTCTATCTTAAAACTTTGAGGGTCACGTGATGACTTGAAACCTGAGCTCCTTTCGCGTAATGGAAAGTTATATTATAATGTTTAGATAGTCTCTTTCTAAAACCAACATAATAATAGGTATACTTGTATAAACACCGATGTCTTAATCTCCTATAAATTGCACCAAGTCGGGCTCACCTGCCAATTCCCAGTAAAAACCTAACCTTTGATCAATTTCACACTATAATTCCATCGCTATTTTCCCCTGATTGAAAAAAGACCCCTACAACTTTCAAAACCCGTCTAACATGCAGTAGATGAACTAGTTGTAACAGTTATATGTAAAGGAAAGGAGGAAGACGAGACCCAAACAGCCCCACCCAACCGGCGCGAACCAAATTTGAGCGGGGAACTCTTAGGTAATCCAAGGAACCATACGATTAAAATATTGGTTTGGCAGGAGAAATGTCCGGCAGTGAATTGCCTCGCAATAATGTTGTGAAATTTCGCAATATACGTGAACTGTTCGGTGTGAATGACACCTTCCCCAAACAAGGGCTAAAGCCTCCTTTTGGAAGCTGGCCTCGCTTGCCCCGATTAACGAGAAAATACGAGTATCCCGGTCAAGATCTAGAAGACATTAAAGTTGTGTAACATCCTGGAACAAGTAGAAATTTGAAATAATATTGTTATTTCCCCTTGTGGCATTCTATCGACTGAAAGAGAACTTTTATTTTGAATTACCCTCACCTTGGTACCTTTTAGAAAGTTGAGGGGCTATATTTCGCTATCGTGGATAATCGCCACGAATGATCGTGGATGTTAGAGTGTTTTGGAGAAGCTGAAAATCAGAATCAACACGAGAAATCCCAGAGCCGCTCTGATTGGTTGTACCAGAACACAAAATTGGGGATTGATGCTGTTGTTTTTACCAGGATGAATGGAAACTCTTGGTTCCATGAGTGGATATTGCGGGGAACCAACTGCCGGTGTAACTGTACTCCACTACTTCATACATCGTTTAGTCTCCTCTCCCACGAAGATTGGCCACCACACGCAACATTCCATGGTTAAGATCCTTCCATTTTGGATGCGGAATTCATTCCAGATCATATTTTTCGATCTCAAATGCCACGAAAAGTTATCTGCTAGTGAGCTACAACGTTCACTATCGGCTAGATACCTATGACAGGCAAAACGTAGCAGGAGTTTTGCAAGACCTCGAAACTGGTCTCGAGGATGGAGAAAGAGTTAGATTCGAGTAGGGTCGCTGCACAAGAAATGTAAATAGAGTAAATATTAAGCATTTTTCACAAGCTCCCCTCCTGTTCCGCCCGCCAATTACACTTCATGTATTTCCAATACTCATGCAACTGAATAGAAATCATGGGCCCAGATTAGGAAGCTCACACCAGTTCTGTTCCTGCACATGCAAATAAACAGATAAGAATTAAGATGTGTCAAGTGAAATGCTGCGAAGTGTGATAGCAAGGAACGCAATGCGTGGGTAGTACGTGCCAAGCAAAAAGGCCTGCCAATGGTGTATGAATGGCTAAATCAACTCCGGGTGTGGGTACAATTGCATGTTTAGCAAGAATTGTGGTTGAGATCCAGCATTTCTTGGTTAGGAAGGTGGGTCAGTACTCGTGGATGTCAAGCGAACTCTGAAGGCCCGAAGTTGCTTTGGGAAGGAATGCAGAGTTGGAAAATGAGTACAAGGAGTGTAGATGATAAATAGAAGTTAACTCCCTTCTTCAAGGTGTTATCAATCCCAACCCTTTCCAAACGGAATTCTCGATCAAGCATTTTTTATTCACTGGTCTCCATCATGGTTCGATTCTTCTGTAACGCGGTTCTAGCCGCCTCGCTTATGGGTGGAGTCTTTGCTCACCCAGGTCAAGATATCCAGGAAGAAATGATTGAGCGTAACGCCTATGCAGCATCGCCCGATTATCAAAATTTGGATCACTGCGCTGCCGAAATCAAAGAGAGAGATCATGAGTTGGTTGCACGTCGTATGGCAATGGTCGACGAATTGCGCCAGAAGCGAGGAATCAAGGTCAAGAGAACCTTCGCTGAGGTGTTGGCTAAGAACCATCAATCCACAAAAAAGATTACTGCAGATAGCCCATACTCAACTATCTTTGGGTCTAACAACTCTTGCATTCTTCAAGCAGAGACTACTGAAGGTCCTTACTGTAAGTCTGCATCATAAATCTTGAAGCTTGTATTGACTAATTTCTTTAGATGTAACCGGAGAATTTGTCAGAAAAGACATCACTGATGGTCAAAGAGGTGTGCCATTGACATACGACATTCAGGCATGTGTTCGGCTCAAGTACTAGTGACAACAGTAGCTAACCGTGCTGTTCCTGAAATAGATCATTGACACAACCACCTGCAAACCCCTTGCAAATGTTGCTCTTGAGCACTGGTCCTGCAACTCTACCGTAAGCACTTCGTCAACCGCTTTCTTATGCCATAGCTTCTAACCAAGAATAGGGCGTTTACGGTGGTGTTGTTAACCCGAGCAACGGAAACCCTAGAGATAGCAGCAACTTGAGGAATACCATGCTTCGAGGGACTCAATTTACAGACAGCTCTGGAATCCTACAAATGGAATCCATATTCCCAGGTCACTACAATGGTCGTGCCACGCACATTCACAGTAAGTACTCCCCACATTCACAACCACTCCAAGTCCCAAGAGAAGGTCAATCTAACTGAATCCTAGTTCTTGCACACGTTGGAGCGACCACCGCGGCAAACGGGACGCTCACTGGAGGACACATCTCCCATGTTGGCCAACTCTTCTTCGATCAATCCCTCATCACGAAAGTCGAAGCTACATCTCCCTATACCACCAACAGACAATCTTTGCTAACAAACAGAAATGATGGAATATTTGCAGATGAGGCAGCGAGGAGCGACCCAGTGATGAATTATGTGTTGCTCGGTAACTCTGTTTCTCAAGGCATTTTCGGTTGGGCCACAGTCGGGATTAACTCCAGGACCTCAAAGACTGTTGTACCAGCTGGGCATTATGATGGATGATTCCTTTTCTAGGCGTGACGGCGTGGAACATTCACAGCAGGTAGAATTTGGGATAAGAGATGGGACGTTTCTTTTGTGGCTTACTGGATTTGCAAGGATACTGTTGAGAAGTCGATGTGTTTGTGTTGAGTTGCAATGAAATCTGAATAGGAACTATCGTGACAGAAATTAGTCGTTTTGTCTTCAAGGAGAGGCAGTCTTGGATACTTGAGTTATTGCCATAAGAAAACTTTTGTTGACCTCGTACAATCTTGTTATCAAACAAAGCCCCAAATTATGCGATCATGAAAGATGCATAGACAACAAACTAGTGTTGCCATTAGATCAGGTGAATGATGTTGTGAAGGCTCAGCAAGAGTTGCGTCACTTGCGTGTTATCCTCTTATAGTCCCCAGCCTGTGGCGGATTTAACCATTCACGAGATGTTAGTCTCGCCTTCAACTTCTCTAAAAGTAATAAAATCGTGCATCCCCACCTTCGTCACTACCACATCGCGGCAGTTGCAAGCCATCGACTACGACCAAGTTTTGGGAGAGCGATCAATCTAAAACAAACATCAAAAGGTCAAGACAACCAACACTCTCCATACTTCCGCTCCTGTAGCATCAGGAGTCAATCCAAACTACACATTGTCTACCTGCCGTTTTTTCCGATCATACGATTCGTAGATACAAGCCCTCAATGCATCGAGCTCTTGGACTCACCGAAATTGTGGCAACCATCGTCGAGACCGGGAGTGCATCTCTCGATTTCCTGCGTTCTTGTCTCCTAATTAACAAAGTCTTCTCACACGAGGCTGCTAGGTTAATATGGAAGGAATGTGGCTTGGGAAAATCGTATATCAGTCCACAGATTGGCCGTCTCGTCAAGACTCTATCGGAGAACCCCCAGAGAGCACAGTACTACGCCAATTTCGTCCAGACCCTCTGTATTTTCCAGAGAAAAAGAAACATCTGGCATGAAAATTTGGCCTCTTTGGAGTTCCCTCGACTGAAGAATTTCCATCGCCAGGACACGGAGATGACCGGACCACCTATCGACCTTAAAGATCTAGCCCTTCTTTACCCCAAGGGAGACCTTGAGGCGTTATCAATTTATAGATCTTCGGTTTTAGTTATCTCTGATTGCTCTCTAGAGATACTATCAAGTCATACTTCGCCAAAACTAAAGAAACTAAACCTGTTCCGAATGTAGCATAGGACCGTGTCTAAAGATGGACTTGTCCGTTTTCTTACCAATACGAACCCTCTCGTGGAACTTGATATTAGTTGCCTTGACAAGTGTTGGTCGCGAAAAGCATTTCAGCGCATACTTCTGAGATTTTGCAATTTGGTGTACCTTTCGCTTCCAGATATTCCTGATGATTGGATTCTTTCGCCCAGCAAAAACGATACCAATGTCCCACCTGCATTTCCAAATTTGAGAACCTTACGCGTCGGAGTAAATGAACAAGGCTTGGGGCTTTTAGCTCGCAATGCACCAGCCTTGGAGACTCTTGAACTATCTTCACAAGACCTTCCTCCCTCTCGCCACATCCTTCTGGCGGCAGCGGGATTTACGAAATTGAGAAGGCTTATAACCAGCTTCGGTCAAAGCTGCAGAGTC
This sequence comes from Hymenoscyphus occultus, assembly GCA_900536445.1. Classification (NCBI taxonomy): domain Eukaryota; kingdom Fungi; phylum Ascomycota; class Leotiomycetes; order Helotiales; family Helotiaceae; genus Hymenoscyphus; species Hymenoscyphus occultus. Next base: position 60,100 of record UNPT01000025.1, on the reverse strand, counting down.
TATGGAGAGGATCTTCTTCTGCTATCTCAAGAATGTCCTTGCCTTACTTGCCTTAGTATTCAGTCCAACAAAGGTTTTCACCCTAAAGGGTTGGACATTTCCGACAATCTCATTGAGGAAGTAGCTCAGAATTTGACAGAACTCATCACGTTGACCATCTGCATTGATTCTCCGAGTCCACTCACCCAACGAGCTGTCTATTCGGTGATTAGGCACTGCAAGGATATTAGTTATCTACACATGTCCTGTGATTTTAATTGCCGAGAGACTGTCGATGGGGTCCCGGAATTTACGTCTGCTAAAATGCTTAGCATGATCCTTCTTCTTAACGAGAACGGTTCATTAGCAGATGCCAACGAAGAATTAGCGAATCGGCTCAGGAAGCGTCTTGTTCTATTGACGCCTGCAATGAAGTATTTATATTTACAGAGTAGAAATCTGTTTTGGGCGATAGAATTTGATCCGCCTATTAGCCGCATCCGGGACGACTATTAGAATAAAGGTGTTCAACAGTGGAGCCGTAACAAGCTCTATTATCTTTTTATTCACTTTTGAATCAAGACCTGTGTACTCAGTTACAGAAATGTGCTGTTTGTGACACTGCCATGAAACTCTGATCGGTGAAGCCATAAGCCTAAGTCTCGTAGTCTCACCTAACGTCAATTTAACTCCTCTCCCAAAGAGACTAATAACTTCTTAATTCCGGACATTACTCACTGTATACATTCATGAACAGACTTTCGCAATCAGAACATTCCTGAGATCACTTTCCGAGATATTGCTTCTTTTTTGTCTTCTCGTGGAATTTGAACTGTTCCAGGAAAGTCCTGACAGATACCCTCAGAGACTAAGGGAGTTACAGAGTTTTAGGTTTTAACCGTAATAATCAAGATACCATAATTGAAGCTAACGTCCATAATAACGTTCGAGATATCACTATTGGTGATCTCTCTAAAACATTTCCAACTTTGCATTTGAGGTGCGCGATTAAGGGTTTATATTTTATAATACCCGTAAAAGTTTATTGATTTTTGTAACATACATTTACTCGAGTGTTGTATATCCTGAGATTCAAGGAAGTCATACACTTATACCACTGTTTGCATATCAAAGATTGGAAGACGGCTAACCTGGTTTTACCCTAGAATATTTTATGAGGATTCAGTATGCCACGGAATTTTCTACTATACACTGGTGGAACTTCCCCAGAGTCGCAGATACTAAACTTTCATTACTACCGAACAGCCTAGAGCAATCCTTTCACAAACATCTTGCTATGAGTCTCTTTTATTATCAGAGAACTGTGCTGCATTTTATTCATACGCATTTCATATTTATGTAGACCAGATCATTCCCAAAGACTTCATGGCGATCTACCCCAAAGCATATCATCCTCACATCAAGAACACTAAAGAAATTGTGAGAGATCAATTTATGTACCGTAGTCAATCTTTATCTACTCTTGGGGAATATCCGGTATCCCCCTCGCAGACTCGGCTACATGAAACACTACACTCAAACACTTCCCAACACACCTACAAAATACCACCCAACACACCACCACCACGCTTCCCATCCTCCTCCTCCTCCTCCTCATCGTCACCTCCACCACCAAGTAAACCTCCAGCACCGCCAACCACGGATCCGAGAGTTGAGGTAACAGGCTGAAGTGGAGCTGTTAGAGAGTCAAGGAGTGCTCTCTTCTCTTCCTGCATTCATTGGTTAGAACTTTTTATAATTTCGTGCTTAAAGGGAGTAAGATTATCACATACCTCTGCCATAGAAGGTGCCTCCTCTCTCTTCAGAATGCCACCAAGGAGACCAGATGTAGCACCATTAACCACATTACCGACAGTGGAGGTAACAGGTTCGAGTGGCTCAGTCAAGGAATCAAGAAGTCCTCTCTTGGTTTCCTCTGGTGCAGAAGAAGGCTCTTCTCTCTTCAAAATTCCGCCAAGGAGACCCGATGTAGCGCCGTTAACCACATTGCCGACGGTCGAAGTAACCGGTTCAAGTGGTTCTGTCAAGGAGTCAAGGAGACTTCTCTTCTCTTCCTCTGTCAAAGAAGAAGCCTCTTCTCTCTTTAGAATACTACCAAGGAGTTTTGATGTAGCACCATCAAGTGTTGAGGTGACAGGTTTAAGTGGTGCAGTTAGGGAGCTTAGGAGGTCGCGAGACTCTGTTTGTGTCTATTTTACGTTAGAACTTGGGCTGTAGGAAGATAGTATAAAGATTGAGAAGGAGAGAACATACAGGACCTGGGACAGGAGCTGCGAGAACAGCAGGAATGAGCGTGAAAAGAAGGGCGGATGTGAAATGCATTTTGAATAAAAAGTACAGAGGTCTAGCCTGCTAATGAAAGAAGTGAATTAAGATGGTTTGATAGAATGAGTGAGAAAGTGAGTGAGTGAATGATTGAATGAATAGAATATCAAAAAGAGCATACCACGTTGAAATCTTATACATCACAGCCATCTGAAAAAAGGATCAAGCTCACTCACTCGAGTCAAAATCTCTCCACTCGATCAAAACACCAAAAATGAAGATCTCAATTTCATTCTGCGTCTTACGTATGCTACTACAACTTTAGCAGTGGAGTTCTGGCAGAATTTGACTTCTCCATTCGATAATGCAGTGATACCGGACCGTTGTGGATATATATGTTGCGTTGGTATAGGTTTTGGATGTGTAGATACTTCCCCAAATGGTAATTGAGTCGATCAGTGGAGTCGCGGGATTTCTCCGACGGGGTGCGAATTCTTGGGGGATAGAATTGTACGAAATACGCATACTGTACCGGTACTGTAAGATTACACACAGGCGAAGTGCAGAACTTGGAGTCACATCATATGCGCCATTAGAGAGAACTGTTAGAGAGAGGTGTCAAGGAATGCAGGATATCGTGACCATAAGTCTTGACCACAGTGATTGGTGATACTAAGATATTGTGCAGATGAACAATCGAAAGATATGCAGTCAAAAGACAAAGCATCAAGATCTAAATTTTGATCAGTAGTATACTGTTGATCATACTAAGCTTTGATTGACTCTTTGAATTTTTAGCCCGTGTGCTGAAGAGGCTGAAGAGGCTGGAGACAACGGATTGACCCGCCCCCAGCTCGACCCTGATATTGAGCAAAACCAGCCAATAAGAGAGTCGGTTCTGTACGATATAAACTTTGTTTGTCACATATGATTTACGTGACAGTGTCCAGCTTTAAATATCCACCCTCTTTGTCTTGGGAGACCCCATTGGGACGCACCCAGGTCCCAGGAGTGAGTAACCTCTGTCGGGAGATCAACACAACAACTGGGCTACATCAAACTCAGTTCAACAAGTGCGGATCCGGATGGCAACTTAAAACCCATGAGTGTTGATCGCCAATGAGTGAAACCGGGTCCCATTAAAATGCTTTTGACCCCCTGCCGCCGCTCTCGGTGATTCGGTATTCCCACTATTCTACTTTAGTACTATTTTGAGTGTAATTAGGAAACGCGCGTTCATACATCATGGCATCAAGTCAGCATATGAAGCTATTCCCATCAACTCTCACTGTCGCGTCCTAACTTGCGTTGAGCGCTCGATTTATGTAGTGTGCACTTTTCCCTTCAAAACATTAGACTTCGCACATATATATTACTAGGATGCGTATCGAGGTGCCCACAAACGTCGACGGTGACAGTGGATTCTGTATAACTAGAAGCACCCATGGTGTATATTTCTATGAAGTATAAAGCCACTTTGATATTTTGAGCACTCCGGGAAGCGGCGTACCCACTTCCCCTTATTTGGTTAGTCAAAAATCATTATAGGAGGACCCACATTATAGGGTGATTCAAGTGATTAACAGGGGATAAAAACAGACGATTTTCCTTGTCGCAAATCATCAATGTTTTTAGAAAATCCGGAGTTCCGAGAACGAAGAACGAGATGTGGGAACCCGATGCAAAAAGAGTTTGATGGAGGATATCAAGACCAAAGTTCAGATGAAGGGAGTCCGTGAGGGGACTTTCGAGATGTGGGGTTACCGTTTAGATACCAAGACCTCACTTCGAAAGGGGCGCTCAATCCATTGCTTCATTGTAAACATTAATCGTACATCGTTCACCACCCAATTCTTCATTAGACCTTCACACCAATTATGTCCATGGTTCCGATTTTTGTAACCTTTGATTCCTCACCACTCAAGTTTGCATCAATCCTAATCGTTAGACTCTTGCAACCCGTAAACTTGCTAGCTTTCAGTTTCAGATCTGCCACCCCATTCACATATTCATCACTAAAGATGTTGATGGCCTGAGTATTTTCTGCTTTTGACAACGATTCCATATTCAAATCGTTTGTTTCCACTCCTTCGGGATCTTTCGTAATTTTCACCGGGACATTCGTACCGATTTGTATTCTCGAGGGCGCATTCGGTTGTGAGTTTTTATCGATCGTTATTTTGAGCTGGGAAGGAGTAATAGTTTGCGTAAATGGAATATGAATAAGAACTCGCGATCCAGATGCTGATGCGACCGCATAGCCTGCAGGCGGAGGGGAGGCAATATTCCGAATAGAAGACAAATTCGATGCATTTACCAGACGTCCAGCACTAATATCAATCAAGCTCCTCAAGCTTCCAGGTCCAGTATCCGCACCTTTCGACGAGCCAGCTTCTTTAGCGCCACTTGCACTCGCTGGCGGTCCTTCCTTTATCGCTGCTGCAGTGTAATATCCGATTTTGGTTCCCAGCTGCTGGACATCTGCGCCCTTGACTTCGTCCAATTTGCTGCCGTTCTTAAAGAATTGGAATGTTGGCATAGCCGTGATGCCGCAGGTTTGAGCGACATCTTTCGCTTTATCGACGTCGCATTGCGCAAAAACGATGTAGGTGGTCGAGGCATGCGATACGGCGAGGCGTGAGAAAACGGGCGAGATCTGTTTGCATGGTCCGCACCATGTCGCGTAAAAGTCGACGATGAGGAGAGACGACTTTTTGAGAGTGTTAAACTGAGAGAGAGATCTGATTTCTTGCATGTTGACTTTGTGGGGTAGTGCTGTTGTTGCTCCTTGTCGAAGCTTCCGAAGTCTATCAGGCCACGGTAAAGAGGGGTGTCGCGGGGTCGTGATTTGTCAGCAGGAATTGATCTCGTCAGTACGAGTACTTGAGCACATCTCTGCTAGAACTATCATATGACAAATCCACATATTGAAAGTTTTTATTCGTGAATTCTTAGTGTATCAATTCCCAGTTCGTATGGCCAATCCCAAATATTGGCATCACATTGGTGACATACCTATTTCATTCTAAATCACACAAAACCTGTGTATAAATCAACCGACCAGTTCAGAGGTTGAAGGAACTCCGTGTCTCTATATGAAATCTCGACCTTTCGATTCATTCAGTCCACTCTCCGATTTACTCTGCATGATCATAGCTTTCTTCGATGATGCTTCTGCCGGCCTTTCCGGCTCATCTTGAAGTGTCTCCAAGGCCACCACCAGAGACACCTCTCAAGCAATCTCTGTTTTCCAATTCCTACGAATCACGAATGGGACTCTCGTCATCTTTCTCGATGCCCATATTCCATTCCGCCCAGCATTCAAATCTCCACCCCCGATTCTCCTAACTCTCCTTAAGCTCATCCCACTGCTCCCCATCCCAATTATCTTACTCTCTTCAATTCCGTACCACCAATATAGCAGTTTCACAGCTCGAGAATCGGCTATATGATGTACATTTCCTCCCACAAATCGTAGAATATGTATGGAGAATTTGGTGGTATGTGCCAGACTCATGGTTCATTCCCTAACGTATGAGAGATTCGGTTTCGACCAACGGTCCAACAGAGTAATAAATACAAGGATGTCTGTTTCAATATCAAGGGAGCCCAAGGAGCAGTCCCAGTGTGAGTGGTTATGGAAGGTCAATGAAGGCAGTTAGGCATAGATAACAGAAAACCAGCAGAGGAATTGTCTCCATACTTATTAACGTCCAATGTATACCTGAATCCGACGCACGTCAGCACAAATTGGGCTAGTCAAAAATAGGCAGCACGGTGGTGGAATCTCACCTACGTATCTCTTCCACCAATCCCAGCCAAGAATAAAATCTTACGTTCCTGCATTATGACTCTTTAAGGAAGCTGGGATAGCGGTAAAGTACGCTCTCACCGTGACCCCACCTATCATCCATGATTTCCAAATCGAGACTACCGCTTACTTTTTGGCCTGAAACACGAATCTTATAGGGAAAACAGCATTATAACGTAAACCAATGTCAAACGCTTCATATTGCTCAATTATCAAACAATTTGCAACCCCCAAAAACAGAAGAGGAGTGGTTCTATCAAGTCCACCACAACGAACAGCAAAACAGGAGAGCAAATTGCAGACCCAAATTGGTCAATACATGCCCTGGTCAACTCCCCCGATGAATCCATGGTATCTTCAGTTCTGCCATATGTACAAATTCAGGTCCTCTATCTATCAACATGCATCTCAGTCAACCAATCAGCGACGATAACTTCAACGCCCTCACTCGTATTCAAAGAACGATCACAATCCAGATCCTGATGGGAATGGGCGTGGAATCTCCTCGTAGGAAATTCTACGGTCAAATATTGCTCGAATAACGTTCATTGGGTTGGGGTCATCTTCTGAGTCAGGGTATGCGACTTTGACTCCCGCCAGGTGATGAACAGCTTCCGCCCAATCAATGTCAAAAAGGTTGTCCTCATCATTCTCATATTTGTAGAAATTCTTTTGGAGATAATCGTTTAGTTCACGGCCGAAACATTGGAAAAATTGCCATTGGTAGAGTCCGTATCTGACGTCCAACCAAGTGCAAATTCGTGCCTTCATTACCAGAAAGATCCCATTGTTGCCACCTTCGCGCATCTTGTTGAAGAATACTGCCCATCTCTCCTCGGTCATCATCTCAATTTCACCTGGCTTCCAAACAACATGATCCATGATGGCGAACTTGATGAAACTCTCGACCCAATTGATGTTTTCGTTGGTGAGGGGCTGAGGGTCTGAGGGGGCGGCCCAATCTCCACTACCGTCGTGCCAGTAGGTTGCAAGCAGGTTCGGCAAGTCCCAATCTTCGCTCATTTCTTCAACTGGGAGGCTCATATTGGCTGCTGACTGTATGAATTAGCTTACTTCTCGATATATTGATGTATTGTAGAGGGGGGTAGAGTACTGACAGATGTGGGCGACGTCTGTGGTGGTGGTGAGGTGGAATGAGGGGGAAATCGCGCGAAAATGCTGGTCGATGATGCTCTGGACAGGCTTATCTGAATCAGAATACACGTTAGCGCGCAAAGATGACGTTGGGAATAGCCCAAAGGATGCAATAATTACCTTGCGATGCTGTTGGCGGTGCTGCTGCTGGTGGTGGTGGTGGTGGTGGTGTTGTGAAGTGTTGAGGAGGAGGGGGTGGTGGCGGGGTAGTAGAAACTTGAATTTTCAAAGTGGGGCCTTATCGCAGTGATTAGGGTAGGGCACAAGCATGAATAGCGCATAAGTTATGCTATGCATCAAAAGAGAAAAAGTTAAAACCATAATTGAGGTCGGTTGACTTGAAAACAGCTCCAAAACGCGTTTTACTCATGTATTGTTAGCAATGAACTAGAAATGCATAGGAAATGATATCACAACAGCTAATCTTGACCAAATCCTAACAAAAGCTGAGATTTATTATCAAATAGGAAAGCAAGGGTTTGAAATTGATGTTTAGTTTATTAACTATGCTGTCTAGACCTGTTTTTGATAAATATATCAGTTGTTATTCATCGTTAATTAGCCGATCATGTGACTAAACAACCGATTTTCTTAACCTACCATTCACTACTGTGTCCAAAGTAGTCTGTGCTACCAACGTAGTAATCGCGATTTTGTTCAACAAATAATGTAGTTTAGTCTAAAGTTTTATTTCAAAGATTTAAAGTAATAGAATAGTATTAAGTAGCTTATAAATAATACTTAATTATTCGTAGTATTTATTATTACTTGTTTCTATATATACCTTCTACTAGAACTCAGTTATCTAAACCCTTTCCTAAAATAATGTTTTAAGAACGCCCCTTTATCTAGCTTCTCTTAAAGGCTTTCGATATTAGTTACGTAAGATACATAGATTAAAAGATATTTCTAAAATGTTCTATATAATATAATAATACTAAGAACCTAATCTATAATATTCAAAAGTCCGTAGTAATCATTCTTATATCTATTCCTAGAAGTTTTCCACTAGAATCTAGTTATCTAAGCAATTTCTTATAATATTATTCTTAGGAAAGTTACCTTTCTAGCTACCTTCTTAAACTTTTACTATTATTTGCGTAAGACATCTAACTTAATGGGGCTCTATAGAAGATTCTATGTAATCAAGTTATAAGAAAAGAGCACACGCCTTAAGTATAAAATTTTAAAGTTTCTTATATGATTTCTATTAGAATTCTATTATTTTAACTATTTTCAGTGTTTAGTATCTTTCCACTTCTCTCCTAACCCTTAGGAAAGAAGCAGGAGAACTATTTAAATGGATAGAAGAAGAAAAGGAGAATATATTAGGTGAGTAGATAGAATAGGATAAGGAGAGGGTAGGTTCCGGAGGAGTAGGAAGGAGAGGCTAAAAATGAGGGTATTCGTAGGTACGCCAAGTTCCTTAAATTACGCTAGTTCACTATGTTGGTCAAGGTCAAAGTACGCCAGTTCGTAAAGGAGGTTCGGAATATTTTGAGAAATGCTAACGCCCCTTGCCCTAGGTGTAGGTTAAGGACGTGCATTTCTAACTAATTTCCACCAGTTTTATTAAAGTACTACTACAAACCACTACTACTATATAGACCTACCAAAACCTATAACACCAAGCCATAGGAGTGCTCCTACCCTTTCCTATCGGGTACCCTGGCTAGGATAGAGAGTACTGATTAGCGAGGAATAGAACAGGAAGGAGAACTTACAGAATTTGATAGATAGGCGACAAAAGGAAGGACAGGAGATACTATACACTAATAATTATCTGGTCAATCAGTACGTATAATAGAATATATAATATTATTTAATTAATACTATCGAATAATTCGTCTGCATTACTAATAACAAAAGCTAATGTTTAATTGGAGTGTGCCCCTCGCCTAGAGGTCTAGAGAGCAAATAAATATAAATAATCAAGTACTCGAAGTATAACACCGCGCAAGTCCTCTTTACCTAGTTGGCCCCAAACGAGGATATTACTAAGTCTGCTATGTTCATATTAGACAAGAAAGGAATAATAATGAAATGAGTATATATTAGTAGGTTAGTTATAACCTATATTATACCTATATTACATTCCTTATTCCACAGGTCTCACCCTACTCGTTCCATACCTTCCAGCCATAACAAAAACATATTATAGAATGGATTAATATATTTGCTACTTTAGATAAAAACCGCTAAGTGAATCTTGAAACCCCCTTCTCAACTAATCAGCACCCGATCGCAAAACGATTCTCCAAGTGAAGGATGAAGTGGCTTGGATGGGCGTGGATGGGGTAGGTTGGCTCTTGAATGAGGCGGTAGAAGATTTGGAGTCTTAGACAAGAGTGAGGCGTTTGTGTATGAGGTAGGTTGGCTCTCCTACGAGAGTTAGTAAGATACTAACAGCCAAATTTACGTATAGATTTAGGTATCGTTCTACCGTATCTCCCTGCGAGAGTGGATATGGGTCTAGCCGAATGTGGAAGTCACGTGTAGGAATCTACCGTATATTTTGGCCGGAGTGGATATGGGCCTAGCCGGATGCGGATATCACGTGCAGGAACATCAGAAATCCGTCACTGCCCACCATTTCCAATTTGTACTGTATTTACATATAATTCAACAATCTAATTAGGTAGCTCCTTTCTCTATTCTCTATTCCTGCTCCTGTTGCATCCGAGCAATTAGCTCGGCATTCGCTAAATTCCAGGCCTCCTGCCATCCAATTAATCTAGCCTTTAAATCGTCTCTTTTGAGCTTACTGTACCCCTTAATATGCCTTTTCCTACACTCGTTTTGTAACTGCTCTACAGATAACCCACTAAAGTCGTCAGAAAAGGCTATTTCTCCGTCCAATTCCAGCGATATCTCTTCCAAATACTCCTTCTTGATTGGCCGGTACTCGTACCCCTCAATCTCCTTGTCCCTGATATTAATGTCCCCAATTTCAATTCCTTCAAACCCTTTTATCCTAATTAAATAGTCCTGGGAGCCATCCGAGGGCATATCAATTCCGGTATCCTTGAAACTCTTTCTAATTAGATCCGACTTTTCAGAGTGTAATCGCTCCCACGCTTTTCCTACAACATGCGTACACATAACTCTCTTATCAGACACGCTCCACTTCTCCATACATCCAAGGCGCTCTTTTCTCTCGTCCGCATATATCTCGGTTTCCTCCATCATCAGACGCTTCATTTCCTTATTAAGGTGCGTATCCAGGGGTTGAAGAAGGCTGGTTAAACCAGGTGGAATCATTGCAATTTTAATGCCAGCTTCTTTACATTTGGCTCTGAATTCCTCGGTCTTGTGAAAGGCTGCGCAATCAAGAACAAGGAGCAAAGGATTCTCGGGTGTAACTCCTGCTTCAAAGACAAACTGGCTATCAATAGACTCAAGCATTAGCTCCTCGTTGTTGTAGGCGGTCTTATTGAATTTGATAATAACTTCCGGATAGTACAGATCTCGCTCCTCCTGTTCGATCTTTCCGCCTTTCTCGGTAGGAGCACCGTGGAATACAATAACCGGTTTCATCTACTTCTGCCTATCCGCAAAAGGGTAGAGAATAAGCGTAGCTTGTCTTTTTGTCTACGAGTTCCTATCTGTTTTGCCATTGACTGTCTTCTCTCCTTGGAAAGCGTAAGTACGACCTGAAAGATATTCGAAAGGGATAGGTGTTTCGTCCATATTGCAAATCCTCCAGGGCGAGAAGCGCCTGACAGATCCGTCGCTACCTTTGATAAGGTTGGTACGTCGTACGTAGCGAAGAAAGTTAAGGATATATCTGTCGTATTCCGCAGGAAGCTTCGTAGCTTGCCGTGTAATACAGCGCCAGGTAATTGAGTGACGACGTAGGAATCCAGTCAACCAGCCGCGAGAATACGTAAAGAGAGAAGGGTATTCAGGATGGAGTTCTCTAAATATCTCGCTCGCATTCTTCAATATCCACCGATGCCCGACCAACTTATTCTCCTCCCTACGCTTCTTAAACCTCGCAAATAACTTCTCTTCCATCTCTGGCCAGTGCGGAAGCCAAAAGCTCTTTACCATCCTTGAGCCTTTCTTAGACGAGAGTATCTTCTCTTGATCTCGGCACCAATTACTAATCGTACTTGCTGAAATTGTAGGAAACTTCTCGTGTATCTCGTGGAAGAAAGGGGGCCTATATCGATAGGAATTGGAGGCAAAATCCCAGTATTGTACTCGGTGACAGTTGCGGTACATAATGACTTTGATTTTGGCTTCTCTCGTACGGAATATCTTAGTCTTTTTAGTGATATTTTCCGGCTCTTTCCAATCCACTTTCCTCTTCTCTATACTCTTTGATGGTCGTCCAATTCTTGGTGTGCTTTCAGCCGATTTGGGTACAGCTTTTAGTGTTGCTACAGGACGAGGACTATAGGAATTGGTGGAAAGCTCGCCTAGGGGGACCCTAGTAATGTGGCAATGTGGGACTGTGGAATGAGACATGGTTGCAGGGCGTGAATTAGCAGGGAACTAACGAAAATAGCATTTGTTTACATAATTTGTTTACATATCACTCCCCCATCCCTCGCTCCCCCTATCACGTGATACCAGCATCCGGCTAGGCCCATATCCACTCTGGCCAAAATATACGGTAGTACTGCTAGCCATTTCCTTTTTATACTACATTTACATACAATATAGCAATCTAATTAAGTAATTCTTTCTCTATTCCTGTGCTTGTCGCATTCGAGTAATTAGCTCCGCATTCGCTAAATTCCACGCCCCCTGCTCCTCTAGGTTTTCCCTTCCTATTATAGTATATTTAGATCCTTTTAGACTAAATATAGTATAAATTTTAGCTTGTTTTAGTAATAAATTAGTATTAATATAGCCGAGCTAGGGGTTTGTAGCTAGGAATTAGTAGAAACCTCGCCTAGAGGAACCCTTAGAGTCTATATATATAGGATTATAGCTTACAACATAGTTATAGTAGTTAAATGGGCTAGGATTCAATGAATTTAGCATTTGTTTACAAAATAACCCATGCCTCCCCTTTTTTCAATGTGACACGTGACTTCCACATTCGGCTAGACCCATATCCACTCTCGCAGGGAGATACGGTAGGAGTAAGTAGGGTATAGATTTGGGCATAAGATAATGAGCCGTATATAGGAAACCCCGACTCAAAGCCAATGGTTCCCACAGGATTAAAAGCACTACTACCATAATATAATTCCTTGAATCTATGGTGCGGCGGTTATAATAGTCTAATTGACCAAGAGCTGGATTTTAGGGTTACCATAGCACAGAACTAGGCCGCATTTCTAAGTGTTTGAATCTTGATTTGACCTAGTTATTATATACAATTATATCTACTTATATGTGCTTTCAAGCTTAGGTAATTTTTATAATTATATTGTCTGGAAGGGATAGTTAGATATTCATTATAAGTTATAGGTATTATTTATATATGAAACTTAATAAGGAGGGATTGTACTGAAGCGGTGAAATAACCAGCTGATAAGGGGTAAGTTATAATAATTCGCTACTTTTGATTTATAATGTTTCTCATATAGTATTTACAATGTCCTAACCTTGTAGCATAATGGAGTTAAGAGATAAGTGCTCTTTTCATTTACGTAACAACTTTATGGAGCATATTCGCGTAATATGTATACTTTGTATCAGAACTCCAACAGAGGTTAAGGAATATGTACGAGGCAAGAGGGTCAGAAGACTTAGCTTGTTCCCTCTAAGTACAACTTCTAGCTTTTCTTGAACCAGTGTTCGATAGAATAGTATACATGGCACAGAAAATTAATATGTAATGGTATATGTGTTATTGTATAATTTAGATAGACCGAGACTCCCCTCTAACAGTGGGATAAACACCCCGATTTGTCTTTCGAGAGTTGTTTTTGTAATTCCGAGTGTCTACACTCCTTATTGGAGTACGGGCGTATAAACCTTTTACATCCGGGTGTCAATAGTCTAGTAATCCTGGGTGTACATAAAACAGATTTAAAAAGGTCAAAGGGGTTTGGTTCATGTACCATACACCCAAATCATAGCGTTGTCAGATCTCTCCACACTTCTTTATCTCCTACGCGAAGATATTCTGAACTATGGTTAAGAACCCTCGCTTAAGGCATGAGCAATGTCATTAACTCTCTAATAGATTTAGGTATAACTTCCCGTATTTGACTACTGTTTGTATTGTACTTAGTCCCACGTATAATAATGACTGAGTTTACGGGGCTCTTACTCTGGACTTCGCCGAACAACCGTCGTAAACCCAAATTTTATTTCGCCTGTGGTAAAGTAAGATGGTTAGAACCTTAGCGTAAAATCACTTTCCTAATTTCACCTAGGATGGTACGTCCTTGATCAACACTGAAAATCCCCCAAAGGTGAAGGAGATAGTATACTTCGAGGTACAATTTTACGGCTTAAATACACTGATGGCAGGGAACAACACCCCTTCACTGCCTTTCACCCTGCGAACCGCACTCTCTCCATTGCGACGTCCTCGTCTTGCCTAATCTTCCCTTGGTCTTGTATAATTGAAGGCATATTTGAAGTCAATGTGTACGGGATATAATTAGAACACAGGATTCTTATTGATGCTTTTCTCTCAAGCTGCAGCACGCCTGGCTCGGGCTCATGTAGCTAGCTATCTCGTTTCTCCTTCTGCGGAGACAGACATAATTAGAAATGTCGTTTAATAAAAAAAGTGCCTTGAATAGCCTCTCTTTGATGGCTTCTTTCCCTACATAAGACTACGTATAAACTATGAGCTAGCCAACTCATTCCTCTTTCAGACTATTACCTAGTAGGCTACATGAGTTAAGGTGTATCTGTCTGCATCCGAAAGATGCTTAGAATCAATCACCTAGAAGGGGGGAGAGAATGGGAAGAGAGTGCCAGTTGTGTAGGAAAAGGTCTTATAGTAAGTAAATGTACTTACTAATAGAAGCAGGAATGATAGAGGAACCGAGACCTTCAGATGGGGACTTACAGGTAAGATTATAGGTAAGACCAATTGAGTGCTTTTAGATATCTTAGAGACACAGGAACTTGGGTAGGGACTTGTAGAGGGCAGGGGTGTAAAATAGAGGAAGGGAAAGCGAGGAAAGGGCAGTAATATATAGGTTGTATGCTCGGTTAGGTTTAAGCAGTAGTGAAAGTTGGTCCTAGATATACGTAGTTAAGAGAAATAGACGTTCAAAATCCCTGGTTCGGGGCCACTAATTAATTCACTTATAGGTGTACTTGTTCTATGTGTTCCCGCGCTCCAAGTTACTAAAAGTCACTAATGAGTCATCATAGGACTTTGGATGTACGGATACTACATATCTAGGGATTCGTGTTTACTCGGAAATTGGGTTCCCTAGAAGTATAGGTTTCTGAAACATAGTAATACGAACGTCTTGAGACTACCGAAGTTTGTTTTCCTTATGGACCTAGATCTTTGTAGAAAGTTCCTTTATTTATTCTAACTTAAAACTTTTTGTAGAACGAGGAGGCGTGAAAACATAATAACCGATTATCTTCTTACTTCAAGATATACATCATCGCCAAACCTGGGCGCTGAAGACATTGCTTACCGGGCTATTGCGATATAGCTTACTTGTGCTAATTTGCAAGAGATGACAATACCCAATTTTTATAGGTGGAGTTACAGTATCAGTTTTTCAAGGGCCTTGGCCCTGAAAAGGTTCATGGTTGCCGTAAATACTCAGGACGCGTTATTTATCAGGGGATCAGACAACATTAACTAGATTGACTGATAATCAGGGACCCCAGATCTAGCCTCACCCTTCTACCTAGCAACTACTCATCCAGGCATGGACAGCAGAAGTATTGTATCCCACATCAAGATATTCAGCTCGTCCGTCGCCTGTCAAATCCGCAAATTGCACTCCCTGCCCATTTGTTCCAACACCAGCCGCAATGGAACCATGAGGCAGCCATCCGACCTTTGCTCCGTTATCTGATTCACCACCATTCAACCACAATCTTACGCTTCCATCGGTCCTCGAAACAGCTAGGTAATCAGCCTTTTGGTCACCATTCATATCCACAAAGACAACATTGTCTCGCCCCATCCCAGGAACCCCAACCGCAATAACACCATGTGCCAACCAAGAAACAATCGCTGAATTGGCCACTCCACCCGGAGGGCCTTCGTTGAGCCATACCACAACAGAGCTATTGGAGTTGACATAAATATATTCAGCACGGCCATCACCATTCAAATCAGCAAATCTCACACCCGCTCCATCGTTACCGAGCCCCACCGCTATCGTCTGTTTCTTGTGCCAGGTGACTTTTCCTGCCTTTAAACCCATATTAAGCCAGCAATCAACACTTCCATTATTATGAACCCAAAGATAATCAGCCCGCCCATCTCCGTTGATGTCAGCGAGGTGTATATTGCCGCGGTCCCCACCAACTGCAGTGGCGATTTGGCCTTGAGGAAGCCATGAAATGTTGTTTCCCTCCCCGACGTTGAGGAAAGCCGCGACAGCTCCTGTCTTATTAACATACAAATAATCCGCTCTGCCATCTCCGTCAATGTCTGCAAAGTGGACTGCCGTAGTCGTCAGCGATTTGAGCATCTGGATATCGCATTTTTGGGTGGAATTCAGGAGGACTGGTGTGAATGGCACATCTCCGCTCTGGCACTCGCAGGTTCCGGATTGTTTACTATTCCAATCAACAATTTTGAACCCAAAATATCAACCACAGAGAATTTACTTCAAAGAACAAGACTCGTTTAGCCAAATATTACTCCCCAGCCCAAAACCGGTGGCGATCTGCCCCTGGTCTACCCAGGTAGGATCATGAGTACATTTTGGAACAGGTACCAATGGGTCTCTGATCCAACCCATTGAGTCTGCTGAGGATATAGCATTTCCCCATGAAACTGCCATCTTGTTGTACCCGAAGTCGTTTGGATGTGTTTTATCCGGAAGATCCGCGGCTTGAACGGCAGAAAACAAATCAGCAATTACGATATGTTGCCCTTTTTGGATTCGAGTTGACATAAGTGCTGCGACAGCTGTATTGAACGGTGGAACAAGCCCTGCCGTCGCAATTCGCCCGGAAGGAATTATCCGCGCAACTATAATAGCAGCATCCGGGCAGGCCGTTAATAGCTTTTCAACAAGAGCATCCACACGAAGAGGAGCGGATTCTAGATTCAACCCTTGGTTTATATCGTTTGTGCCTGCATGAACCAAAATGACATTTGGCCGTTCTATATAAGCACTAGTAAAAGCAGCAATCTCATCAATTACTGCTCCACTATGTCCTTCATGAGAGTTGTCTTGCATTGTTCCAGCTCGCAAAGACCCAATCATATTAATAGTGTTGTTAACTTTGAGTAGGTTCAATAAATCTTGTCGGTACCCGTTGCCATCGTTGCTTCCCCTCCCATAAGTAATTGAGTCTTCGAGAGGTGTCAGCCATGGTTTTTGGCTGAAGGGGCACAGTATACTATACCTCCTAATGGGAGCACTCTAAGCTTCTTGCCTATCACCAGATTCTTTGTGTTGGAATTCCCAGCTACTCGTTTGCCAGGTTGATCATATTGGCTGGGCTTTGCCAAAGCAACCATAGGACAAGTCCACACCACGAAGCTAAATAGGGCCATGAATAGGAACTTCATATTGATGAAGAGACAACTAAATTAATGAAATGTGTTCTATGATAAAAACAATGAACGGATGGTTGAGGCAACCCTGGGAGTAATTTTCAATATATACATGATAGCCATGCGTGGTAATATCACAAATCCTTCGCTGGTGCTCCTAACTGCCTACGGAGTGCTACCAGAAGCGCAACCGAAATTTCATTAGTTCCTCAAACTGAGGAGCTCAACCAATCACAACATGGGTATCGTGATATTTGCGTGATGCACAGCCGCTTGTTCTCGTCAGTTGTAGACGCAGGCTTACTGAATCATTATTCAAGGCTCCCCCAGCCCTTTACGGGAGTATGATCTAGCAATTGACTCGAGCAGAACACTTCTCTATCATGACTAAAATTATTTCACGATGTTTGAAGGATAATGGTAATTACTCCAGAGGACTCGAATAATCAATTTTTTTAATGTTGCATTTTTTCTTGGTTGTTGCGATAATTGTGGAAATTCTAAGTCCTTGCACCATCTGGTGGTACTGTAAGACTAAGACTCTCACTGTATCTAGATCTGCCTTTTGTCTCACCACGAATCCTTACGCTCCCCCAACTGCGACCAATGCGCACTTCCATTGGATGGTCCACCTTTTGTCTCAGCCATGAAAGAGTGAGGATTCGAGTACGGTGATGGAGGATGTCTTAGCCGCTGGTTCTAAATATAGAAATATTATGGGGCTTATCTTGAGATGTTCGTGAGATACTACGTAACCACTCACTGCAGGTACAATGAAGTTTCTTAAGGTATTTTCAGTATCGATTTCTTGGACTTGAATTTCTAGCATAGGTTTATTCTGCCTACCACTCCTTATTTCCTATCTAAACGCTTTTTACCAAATACAACAAGGTTTATCTTCCAAACTTCTCTCGTTGTATCATAGCCTGAGCATTTCACAATACGATTACAATACTTCCACATGGTAGCAATGATTAATTCGAATCCAAACAACCTCAATACAATCCTTCTACACCACAAGACTGGGTGTTTTGCCTGATTTACGTTTTTGAATGTCTTTTGATTGCGTTGCTTCAGCTACCTATTGGAATAAATACCATCGGTTTTCAGCCTTATAAACATACGCGGGAGAATTAGTCGGTGGAACAAATAAAGACCCGAATAACTGCCAGCGCATTACACGTCATATTACACCCTCACCTGACTGTAACCACACTGATCTAGAAGAGTCGTGTAATTGTACTCTGGGGTCGAACCGAGTAACTAAGTTTACTCTAAACTGCTCTTTATTACTTACTTTCCAATTTATCCACTTGTTTGAAAGACAAGAACCTGGAAGTTCCAGTTGTACCTGCGGTTCCATAATATCACGTGACAAGCTCGCCAAAAGAAAGGGGGCGTTGACCACAGCTGGAACTTCTCACCTACTTTGCAAAGTCAAGACAGTCTGAGAGTTAGAGGGTGTTATTAGGAATAGAATGATGTCTTATTAAGGCAGTAATAGTATTCGGGAAAAGATTCTCCTTCGTTATACTATAGTAAGAAGTACTTAGGTTATAAGAACCCTCTAGTAAGTGAAGACTGCCTATTAAGATGCTCTGCAAAGCAAAGAAGTAAAAAGTAAAGATTCTAGGATAAAACTGCAGTTCTATTAGTCTAAAGGAGTGGATGTGTATTAGAGTACTTAGGAGGTCCGAGGTGAATCAATGATCTATGTGATCCTTTTGGTTAGAGGAGTCGGGTGAAATGCAAAGCAACAATACCATTAAAAGTCAGCGTTTTATGAACACTTTAACAAGTCTGATTGGGTCAACGTCCCGTTTCTCTAAACTAATTCCATTGTTGGCCTCTAACCTGAGCAAGATAGGTATCAGGTGTCAGTCACGTGCTGAATTCTCATTTAAAAAGGTTGGCCTCTTTGAAGAAGCATGGACAATTTCGATTTTGTTCAGACTTCCAATTCCATTGCATGATTACTAGATTTCTTTTGGGTATTTGTTACTTAATGCATAGTCACATTGTCACAATTCTCGATTGGCTTAGGGTTATCGGCTGCCTGCAACACAAGGATGAGGCAATGAGGTGGGGGCGTTGTAGGTAATCTCACTTCTGCAACCTCAAATCTTTTTCCACGGACCCTAATCTATCAATCATTTGTTGACTGAACCCAGAAACATGCTAGTTGGGTACTATACGTGCTGGTCGATATATTCCGTTCCTAGTCTTCGAAAACTTGAGTTGACCTTGCTTCAGGCTCCAGCAACATGGACGATTCCAGGTCAGCCTTAGGCACGCGCAGCAACAACGATCTGTGGGCTCGAGCTATCGAAAGAATTAGTCATCAAGATAGAAACAGCATCAACTTCAGTTATGACAAGCTAACGATCTTGACTAATCTGAAATTTGAGGTGGAGGCAACTCAGCAAAAATGCAAAGATAATCGATGGCATTTGAGACGCAAGAACGGGGAAAAGATAATTCTCAGAGATGTGTTTGCAAAAGTCGTTAAATGGATTGACATATTTAAACAAGTTGGAGACACTGTTGTCCAATACGACCCTGGTCACGCTGCACTTCCTTGGGCTCTCGTTCGATTCATCCTGCAGGTCTGGCCGTTCAATCCTTTTTGTTCATGGTGTCTGACCATAACTTAGGCAACAGTCAACGATGTTGAGAAGTACGAATTTGTAACCGAGAACATTGAGTTTGTTTCAAAATGTATATGTCGCTGCAAAATCACCGAAGAACTCTATCTTGGTGGTGATGCCACTGCTACCAGGCAGCTTGAAACTAGCTTAGTAAAGCTCTACGGCGCTATTCTGATCTGTTTATCCACTTTCAAGAGGTATTTCGACCAGAAGGACTCGGGTCAGTCACAAATTACTGTGTAAATCGTCTCAACGCTCATCTCGTTTGTTACTATAGCTCGCTTTGTTTCAAGCATCATTCGGGACAAGAAAGTGTTTGAAGGCCTTGTAAATGACATACGGGGGGATTTCGACGACGTTCATGAATTTGCAGCACTGGTGCGCAGAGAAGGTTGGTTGCACCGAATCCAAACGAATATGAGGGCATTATTGTCTAACGTGCGCAGATGAATGCTCAAGATATCATGATCTAAAGCGGATCATCCAAGAGTTCAACAATCCATTGAAAAGGATTTCCACTCAATTACAGATTGTGCAAGACAATCTAGAAGGTACTATCCCCAACGTATGTATCCCAAAAATGCTGATAAAGTTCTCCAGCGTCGAAAAGAAAAGAAATATTGAATTGGATGTCTAATATTGAGAAAGTCCCTTACTTGAAACATCATAAGGAAAGTAAGCGACAGGTACTGGCAGGTACAGGAAATTGGCTTCTTGAAGAGGCCATTTTCAAAAGGTGGAAAGATGATAGCGCCTCTAGCTTACTATGGCTATACGGGATACCTGGTTCTGGGAAGAGTAAACTAACGTAAGTACTTAAAGGTGTATTCTCGTGCTTTGATTAATCCCCGAAATAGATCATTAGTAATCGAAGAAGCCATGAAAACCGCTTCAAAAGGACTCATGCCCCGGCCAATATACTTCTACTGCTCTCGAAACCCAGCAGAGCCCCTCCGGTCCGACTCAAATGCAATCCTCGGTAGTGTAACTCGGCAGCTCTCAAGTCTCAATGCAACCTCGGATCTATTTCCTCCCGCCGTGGAAAAATACAAAGAGGAAGAATCCCAAGGTGGTACATCCAGCTCTCTCGATGTTGGGGATAGCTGTGACTTGATATCCCAGCTTTTAGACCTGTACCCTACAGCAGTTATCATCATTGATGCTTTAGATGAATGCACTGGCCAGGCTCGACTTGATCTCCTTGAGTTTGTTAAAAGTACTCTCAATAATTCTTCTTGTGAGTTCTTCCATTATCTTCACTCCAAAACGGTGATTATGAAGCATGCATGGGCCAAAACACGTTGTCACCATCCATCTATTCGTTGTTGTTCCTTAGTTTCCCACGCCAAATTATCAGTCAAAGTGTATTGAGAAACTTGCTCCAGTCGTCCCGGGACGTTCAGCTTGCGTTTTTTGTTATTCTGAATTATTAGAATGAATTAAAACACGAATTAAATAGTGTGGTTTAGAGTTCCATTTCCTGGCTTTTTTTCTGCCCGCTGCAAATTGAGCAAGAAACATGTTCTCATGTTTGGAAGTTGCTTCCGAAAAAAGATCTAACAAGGTTATCTAGGCCTCGTAAAATTCTTCATTTCCAGTCGGGAGGATGAGGAGATTGTCCATCAATTGAACGCTTTCCCAAATGTCGACATCTCTTCCACAAATAATCAAGCAGACATCCAGTCGTTCGTTGAAAGTGAAACAAGAAAGCTTGTTAAACAGGGTGCCCTGCTCAGAAATATTCAGCAAAAAGAGGGCCTCGAAGCCGACATCATCAAGCAAATTTCAGAAGATGCGGCAGGGATGTAAGTATAAATCCCCAGGTAAATATGTCAATTACTAAAGTTCCCCAGGTTTCGTTGGGCGAGTATGCAGCTTCAATACTTGACCACCTTGAAAACCGAGGAGGATGTTCGCTCCCAACTCCGAAGAGTACCGCCCAGTTTAGAAATGCTCTACGAGGAGATCTACGATAAGATTTCTGCGAACCAAGGCAACAACTCTCAGAGAGTAGCGAGGAACACAGTTTGTTTGTTACTACGCCTAAAGGAGAATCTCTTGCCCGCAGAGTTCATCAAGCTGGTTCAAGAATCATCTGCACATCTCAATACCAACGCCATCCTTGATATATGTTGTAATCTTGTGGTTTTGGATAAGACATTAAATGTTTTTCGCTTCGCTCACCTCAGCGTTCGGGAGTTCTTTGAAAAGCTGCCTGATTTTTGGGAACATAAGTCTCACTCGATTGTCGCAGCAATCACGATGAAACACATCGATATAGCGAAGAGAAGCGAGTGGCTTAAGAAATATACCAGAGAGCCAATCAACACCATTGGCGATTACATTGCTTTTTGGCTAGTATATCATTTCCACTTAGCGGGACGCATTGAACAACCGGATTCTTCATTTTTGAAAGCAGCGATTGGTTTAGCATCTCTGCAAGATCTTTCGGAATTTCGAGCTGATGAGCAAGTCTTGTTCTTGAAGCGGGCCGATTGCAGGCCCCGGGTACCTAACAACACCAACGAAAATCTACGGCTTCTCTTCAATGCATGTGCTATCGGATTTTCTGAGATTCTCGAAGCATTCATTATCAACATCAAAGATTTGGAAGATCGCTCACCGGATTTTCAATTGTCCGAAAATCAGTCGTGGATCTTCAGCGAAGGCACAAAGACCCTGAAAGAGGTTTCGAATGATTTCAATTTGGTACATTTCAAGGAGGCCCTGACGAAAGACAATTTGATTCAACTCGCCTTGCATTCCATTTCTCACGGAAACTATCCTGTGCTGAAACTTTTATTAACGAAAAGATTGTGTCATGTGACTGAGGGGATGCTTTTGCAGGCCGTGAATGCATATGACGCCCGAAAGACTTCTGGCTCAGATTGGAGAGAGCCAGCAGTAATGGTAGATCTTCTTTTAAGGTCATTGAATGAATCCACGTGTTGTTTTATCTGCTAACAGCTCTAAAGTTTCGCGGTCAGGGAGAGGATGCCCGGGTGAGTAAAATCACACCCTTTGCAAATTTCCATCGCTAATAATTATTAGGCTTCTGACACACGAGCACACCTTTTCTCTTGAGAGGGAACTGTTTTTAGATCATAAGATCTATGCCAATAAAATTCAGTCCAACTTGAAAGACCTCGTGACACCACTGGTCATACAGAGAGCTATAACGAACCTGCGTATCGACAAAGGTCGTGGCATCGTACACCCTGTTATAACTGTCCTTGCTAAATGGGGTAGGAGGGTTATTTTGACGCAGAGCCTTCTGGATGCTATTGGGCAATTAAGCCCGAATTCAACTGAAGCGCTAGGTCTTCTCCTCAAGTCACACGATGGATTGATTGTTCCATTCCAGACTTTGGCACCTATGGCAAGTGGTACCACATTCGCGTGGGACCATATCAAAAGCCTGTTTTCGAAGTGTCCTCCAAATCACATTTCTCAAGAAAGCTTCCGACTCATTGTACAAAAAGACATAAATGTCGAGTTTGTAAAGCAGATGATGAAGCGAAACAGAGAACTAGTTGTTGACCAACAAATTCTACTTTCTGCCGCGGAAGCTAGTCAGGTTACCAAAATTGCGAAGCTGATGCCACACTCTGGTGAACCTTGGAGGGGGAATGAACGGATTTTCACACAAGACTTACTAGTTGCTGCCACTGCTATGAGTGAGGATGAAGATGATATTTGGACAATCTTACAGTCCAGCCCACAGCTCGCAACATCAGAACAAGCAATAATAGCGGTGGTCTCGGATGAAAGAATCAAGAGTATAGACGAAAGTCGGCGGACCGTATCCAGGTCCCTCAGAAGTTTAAAAGCTATGCAGAGTGTTGGAGGCTCCCAGTTCAAGATCACAGAAGATGTACTCCAGGCAGCTGCAAGAGATCCGGGAGCTAAGTTGGATGTTCTACAGTGGATAGTGGATCATTTGACGTACTGTTCTGACTCATTGGTGGAGAAGATCATAATCAAAACGATCAAAAAGATTATGGGCCAAGGGGGCGACAGCCGCGAAGCCATTGCCCTTTTTCAATCTATGCTTCAAAAGTCAAATTATAGACCCTCACAAATGGTTGCTGCCGCCTGTCTTGCGAAAAGTGGCCGGGGCCAAACAAATGCAGCCACCTTTTTGGGCTGGTTCTTGTTTGCTTCTAGTAACATGAAGGAAGATGAAGCCAAACTCAAGCTGACGGGACTTATTGAACAAAACGATTGGCGCGCAATTTGGTATACTTATCGAGAACTTGAAATCGAGAAGAGAAAAAAAGCATAGTTGTCTCTGAACTGTCGTCTCCGACCCTCCATGTTCTAGTATGCTGTACTGAAGTATTCTGGATAAATATTTATCTCCCACTGCCCCACCAAGACATGGGCTATCTTTCTGCTCATCTTTAATTTAGACGTATTATCAGCACTCTATAGAAAATTACTAGTTGAAAGTCTATCACAAGAACCTCTTAGTGATCTGAAACATTTACCGACGAGTGTCCAACTTGATTTGTAAACCAGATGCATAACCGTGAGAAACAACAGGTCTATATTGATCGCTGGTTATGTATAACAACTGTCAAATACTTATCTGCTTATATTATCTTCTCCAATTAAATCTATCTCTTCAACAACAATGTAGAGTAGAATGGGGTGTAGGTAGAAACAGTAGATATCTACTACCATAACTCAGCATTCCCCACCAATCACAAGAATTTATGGCAGGATTTATAGTGAATGAGGATGAAGGCTTAGTAAGCTACTTGGATAGTAGGATATATCCTATCCCACTACTGCCACATACCTTCAACACCACTACTATAATATCTACTATATCGACAGCTACACTTTTGTTTTGTAAGCTCTTTTGTACTCGTTTATTTTATGTGTTTTTTATTTAGTCCTCGATACAATCCCTATAATTCTTTAATCTAACAAGTATAATATAAAGGGATAAGGATAGTGGTAGTACTAGAACAAACGCTCTATTCACCCCTTTTTAAGCTCGATCCTCGACTACCGACGCGCTCTACGAACTAGCATCGGTATAGTAGATGTAGGTCAGAATAGCTATTTACTAGGTAAGGAGATAGATAGACTAGGTTCGCTAGCCAAGGAGGGCTCTCTAGGTATAGTTTTTGTGAACGTGTGGAGTGAACCACTGCTTGCTGTAATGAATACTGAGTTAAACCGAACACTGCTATAAAGAGCGAACAACTAAGTAAGGAGAGAAGAGAGTTCCAGAGGAACAGGAGCTTATATACATAATGCCAGCGGCACGCACGTGCCGTGCTACACGTGATCTGCCCCCAGTTCCTCCAACTCCGTAACACGTAGCCGAAGGTACTTATTCTTCGCTTTCCACTATATGTAGGCTAATTATAAGTACTTGAAGCTAGCCAGCAATATAAAAGAAAACTAACAATAAGCCTGATTTGATTAATGTCAAGTATACCGACTAACAAGTGAACATAAATACCGTATATAGTACTTCCTCGCCTCTAGTTACTCCCCGGAAAGTCTATAGAAACATGTAAGAAATTCCTTCATTTCGAAGTAGATGCCAAAAACACCCGAGAATTTATTTCATTTTTCTCTAATTTATTTTGAGGGATTAAAGAAAAGGTTATAATAGGATACACGGGTGTAAAATGTGAGATTACGGTTTTGTTATACACGTAGAGACTACTATAACGAACGCGATCCCCGTAAACATCACTCAATCTCCGACTAATAGACTATAGCGTAAGGTTTGAAGTAAACTTGTTGTTCAACGACGAAAGTCCATAAATATAACTAGGAACTATTAGCTAGCAGGATTTATTGTGAGTAACGATAGAGTTGCTTAGTAAGCCATGGTGGGATATTTACCCTACCCTACTACTAGATACTCCGTTATTAATACTACTACTATATCTACTATATTGTTTGCTATACTACTGTAAGCTCTTTTCTCCTACCTATAGACCACTCGCTATAAGCCTGCCGTCCTATATACTAGCGCAAGTCTCAGGACATCTTTTTATATTATCTAGTTTATATTTCGAGCGTTTCTCTACTTATACTTTGTATTCTACTAGATAGAGCCTTCTAATCAGTCTATAATATAGTCCAAGTTCAAGCACTTAGCGTTTAGTCCAAGAACTTTGTATTCTTTCTTTTATAAGCTATATACTTATTTATAAGCTGTGTACTTTATTTGAGTTAGTTGATGCTCCTGCAAGGGACGCGTAACCGAGGGTAATCTTACTTATCCTTCGCTTTGCACTTTATATGTAGGAAAATTATAAGCACTTGAAGCTAGCCAGCAATACAAAAGAAAACCAACCATAAGCTCATTTGATGTGACGTTTACCAACTGACGAATGAACATAAAGTCTAGTTTATTAAAACACACCGCACGACCCCCAGATTTCCCATTCAAGGTTCAAGGCGGTCATAAACAGCAGTTTCTAAACCAACCTCTTCATTCCATCTAACATTCTTTTTCCACGTACTTACAAAGGCACAAGAGGTTCTCATCCGTTACTTTGAATACACCACTCAGTCAAGACTTATATTACAAATAGTAGCATGGTGGTAGTAAGAAAAGCGTTAGGATAGAAGAGACTAAGAACCTAAAACTATCAGTCCAACTATCCAGCCAAAACCAAGAAGGATTCTCACGTCAAATTCAAACTCAAACTCAAGTAGGTATTGCTTCCTTGGTGTTGGATACAGTAAACGAAGAAAGTGGAATAAAGGCGGTATGTTTGTCTATCCTTCAGGACTAACAAGAAGGATGAGTGTCAGTGATGGCAAGACTGGTGGGGGCGATGATAGTGATTACAAGGATTTTGATAATGAGTATATGAGTTTTTCGTGTGTAAGGATTATGAATGATGGATTTAGGGAATGTAAGATCTTATGTCGGGTTGGGATCACGGTACATTACAAGTTGTAGTTAGGAAATATATTATCTGCAAAACTCATCCTACCGGGGGATCTAAAGAATATCCAGACCGACCTCACCCAACCACCCACAATACACCCAAAAAACAGAAATCAGCCTCCCACTAAACCTAGCAGAACTTTCATTCCATTTCAAACCCCACCTCAACCCTCTCAAGCCACCCCACAACCCTTTCCCTCTCCTCACTCGAATACCTAACCTTCCCAGACTCACTAACATCCTCATCCTCCCCCCCATCACCATCCTCCCCATCCTCCTCGTCCGAAAAATCAAGATAAATCCAAGAATGGTGATAAATACCCTTTTCGCTTACAGGCCACCCATAACTCCTTAACCAAGCAAATATACTGCTCGTTGTCATCTTGGAGATATCCTCGGACACTTCTTTATACATCGGCTCTTCAATCTGTATCTGTTCAACTGGGACTGGGACTGGGACATCCTCTATAACAGGAAGAATATCCTCTCTCAGCCCATACCCAGATCTCGAGAATCCAACATCCCTTACCCCACCCCCACCCCTCACACCCCAAAACCACCCCCCATACCTCAAACAATGACCCCCACCACAACTTACATGAACCCGCACACAAACCTCCACCTCCCCAACCCTCGTCCCCCCAACCGGCCTCCACGCACAAACCGGCACCCTAGAATTCAACACCTCCCCCCCAAGAAAAAGCAACCTACACTCCTCATCCCTCCCAATCCTCTCATCACAAACCGGCCGAGGATCCAAACTCATAAACGTCTGTATAGTACCCGTCCAAGCAGCGGAATGCATTTCGACGGTGGGAAACCCGTTTCGACAGCGTTGGATGATTTGGTGCGCCAGGCCGGTGATGAGGGACCCGGTCCAGAGGGCGGTGATGTTGGGTTTTGCTTTTCCTAATGTAAGGGCTAGGATGGAGTAGTGTTTTGCTGCGATGATGGGGTTCAGCACTTAGAAGATGGGTTGGATGAAGGCGCTGACGAGGTTGCAGGGGATGTGGGGGTTGAAGAATGTGTTGCAGAGGAGGGATTCGATGGCTCTTCCGCTGCAGCTTAATGTCATGTAGTATGGTAGGAGGTGGAAATCAGTAAGCGTCCTTTCTTTATGCTTGAGCTGTTTAGCTGTTGAGGAAGAATCAGCTGACTTTGGTTTATGGTCTGATGGAGATGAGGCGTGAGAAGTAGGCACTGGCAAGCTCGCATTACCAACGGAGGGGAGGGTCAACGCAGCGGCCAAGGCAGCAGAACATTGGCTGCCTGCATTATGAAGACAACAGAAGTCGATCAAATAGCCCAGGGCAACTTCAGAGGTTGGTGGCACACACACTTTGGTGACACAGCTGTGTGGAGTATTTGTGCCCGTGAGGCGGAATTGGAAGTCTGCTGCTACAAATGCTGTAGACCATGGCGACTGATAAACGGCATCGTCCCTGTTGATCTCTGCTCGCCAACCTTCCCCCTTGGCTAGAATTGCGGTCCACCATCGTGCAGCAGAGATAGTAACATCCCCAAGATTAATGTCGATAGCTCCTTGCAAGCTCTCATTGGTATCGTTTTTCCATCCTGCCTGACTGGGCAAATATATAACACAATCCTTCACACAATCTGACCCCGACTCTTTCTGAATCTCCACCCAGCGCGCAGAGAGTACATACGCCCAAGCAAAAACCATGATAGCAAGACAATTACCACCTCCTGTCTGCGTCGAGCCATCTTCCGACCAATCCGCAAACCGCCCATCCTCCCAGAACGAACAAGAAACCGGCTTCTGAACACCCATAAGAATTTGATGTGACAGAGTCTTCTCGCGAAGCTCGCAATCTCCATCACCCACCTTCCACAGAGATGTGCCGTTGACAAAAAGGGTCGATGGATAACCTGGGAACGACCTGGTATATAGGTCAAACTCCAGATTTTCGTTGCGCGTCTGTGTCCCAGAAATATCATGTCCGAGATATGACGGAACTTTCCCAAGAATATTTGGAAGGTGTAGGGTGTTAGCCGTAAATTCTCGTTCATGATATGATTTTTGGGCGTACGATGACCATTTTGGTAAGGTTTGGGAATAAACTCGATCGACGTCGGATTTGCTAGGCCGAAGTTCGTCTTTTACTTCGCTCATAGTTGCAGGAAAGTGACGTTGACCGGAGTTGGTCATGATGGTGTTCGAACCTCCAAAGTGGGTTGTAACATTTGTTAGCGCTTTATATAAGATTATAAGTAAGAAAGTGCCCGCCAGAATCCACCGATGAGTCATGGTAGAGAGCTTTAAGCCATAGTATCCAACACGTACAAATAATCAATGATTCTCATTTGAAGAAAGTCGATATATATACGACTAATAGAGTCAGCAAAATCGACTGTCACGTGACTACTCATCTGTGCGCTGGGCCCTGGGGCCTGGTACAGATTAGCCTAGGTGCTCACTCGCTTCTTCTATACGTACAGACGCACCAGTCTCAAAACCCAAACACTCCTACATACTATCTAGCAAGCTCTACAAACCAAATAAATACTCCTATCCCATCACTTCTCTCCTGCACTCCTATCACTTCATGATTCAAGTCCACTCTCACAGACAGCACAGACAGTTCAACACAACGAAATATCAAAGTATTGCATCAAATCCTCAAATTCTACAAAAAAAAAAAGGTAACTACCGAACTACCTAAATCCCCCCTAACAAAAAAGCGAGCAACCCAAGCTAAGCGAAGCCACAAAGATGATTGAGCGAAAAGATCGAAGATTCCATTGATACCGTCCGCGTATTATCATCCACGGTAAATGTTCTTCACTCTCCTTCTCCCAACCCCCATGATCCGCCTGCCGTCTCGTACATCATCCCACCTATCAAACCCCCCTCCCCATTCCCACCCTTATATTCTCTCATGACAGTCAAACACAAGCAAAACCAGGCCCGTTCCTGAACTCCAAGGAAATCCTTCCCAGAATACCATAATGAAAGAATGAACAACCTTGGAAGGAAACGAATGAGAAGAATATGAAGATCGCTTCACATGACCGCAAATGCTATTGGCTCCCCATCGAGCCGGAATCACTTTCGGCAAGTAATCAGAATCCCTGGGGACCAACTCCATCAATACCCCCAGTCTTGAAATACTCCTGCACAACCCCCACCACATAAGCCACCCCCGCAAACCCAGTACTGATCAGCACGAACCTCTTAGCTTTCCTTTGCCTGGCCGTTCTCTTTCTCTGTGCGCGTTCATGGTCACGCTGCACTGAAAGCTTCTGCCATATCGACTCATTATGCCTCAAAAACTCCTCATGCCGCTCTGATAGCCCCCGATTGTTAATTGGTAGCTGGAAATCGTCATCAGGTGTGGATTCTGGCTTGCTGCTAGGCTCAGTTGGGAGATCATGGTTTACGAAACCAGTTGGGGAGGCAAAATTTCCAGTTGTAGCGATAGGAGTGCTTTGCATGCCATCAATGGGGTTGGTGGAGAGGCGTGCTCGGTCTTGCGTCGTTGCAAGAGGCTCTCCTGTGATACCAGTTGGGGGGCCATCACGAACCTTGCGGAAAATGAGGACGTTTCCTGAACCAGACACAATTTCATAGCCTTGAGATTCCAATGGTGGAAAGTGCGGGAAGAACTTGGCTGGGTTAGATAATTTTAGAAGTACCTCATCTGGTGTGGGAGGTGCTGAAGAATCGGTTACGATGGAGGTTGTTTCTGCCACATCGATAGATTGCGATTCTGGATCATAAACTAGGATTTTATAAAGGGTCGGTTGTTGGTTTGTATTCTTAGGAACCGGCTTTTCAGAGGAGCCTGATTCCAGTGAACTCATAGAGTCATCGTAGATATTTTGTATTTCGTGGCGTAACCTTTCAACCTGCGAGTCCTCTGCTGACAAAGACGACATTGCAACCTCTTCTGTATTACCTTCAGATGTCTCAGGAGAAGTGCGTCCGTAGGATGAAATTGACTCTGACAGATCACCTTCTCCCTGTATCATTGGTGTACTAGAACTTAAAGATTGGTCCTCGGAGCTTGCCTCTTCAGAAGTCGTGGCTGCTGTCTTGGGAGAGCTACGATCTAAGGAAGGCTGTAAACGTGGGGTATCTGGTTGACGGCAAAATGAATCCGAAGGCGCCAGCCCATCGATGTAGGCCTTTTCAGCATTTTGGATCCTACTTTCCAATGGCGTCTTATTCGGTTCCACCTTCGGAACAAGCGATTCGGATTTCCCTTTGCTCCAAGTTGTTTGGAACTCTTCTGGAAAGTCACGAACAAAATTCCCAGTAATCTTGGAAGATTGAGCTGGAATGGATGTCTCCAGGACGGACTCCTCGGGAACGGTCTTCTTGTCGCTCAACTTCTGTGTGACACCAGATCCCTCCTTCAAAGTTCCATTCCACCAATCGTGGGCCTTGTCAAACTCCTTTTCCAATGTTGCCCCTCTCATCGCTCTTATCATCGCATGTGTAAATTGCCCATTCTTGAAAGTGCTCCCAACAACCGAACGACCCTTTCTCTCCCGATCGTGATTGATGACCGATCTGAGCCTGGGACTATAATTAATGCGACTGTCATACTCGCGAAGTCCTTCTTGCACGGGATCAAGTGGTTGAGTAGATGTCCCAATAGGCTTACCATCTGGTTCGTTGTGGTATACCGGTCCGTATGGATGCTCCTTGTCGTATACTTCCCACCCACCCTCCTGGTTGGGATCACAGGGCTCTTCGTTGGGCTTACCATCTGGTTCATTGTGATACACGGGCCCGTATGGATGTTTCTTGTCATAAACCTCCCATCCATCCTCCTGGTTGGGATCACGAGGCTCTTCATTCGGTTTGCCATCTGGTTCATTATGATATACAGGTCCGTATGGATGCTTCTCGTCATAGACTTCCCAACCATCCTCCTTGCTAGGATCACAGAGTTCTTCGTTTGGTTTGCCATCAGGTTCATTGTGGTAGACTGGCCCGTATGAGTGCTTTTTGTCATAAATTTCCCATCCACCTTCGTCTTGGGCAGTAATGTGCTCTTCTGGTTTGCCATCTGGTTCGTTGTGGTAAACCGGACCATATACGTGCCTTTTATCATAAATATCCCAGCCATCTTCATCCCTACGGCTTACCTGTTCCTCCGGTTTTCCATCTGGTTCGTTGTGGAAGACCGGCCCATAGGGATGTTTTTGGTCATATTCTTCGTAACCCTTTTGCTCCAGATCTTCTGCCTCCTCGGTAGACCTCTGCCCATCAGGCTCGTAGGCCATGAAGGGTTTGTCATATGAAGCTTTCGAATCATACTTGTCAAGGCCAGCTTCGGGTTCATGGGCTTTCTCGACCCTCGCCGATTTAAATCTTTCCCTCCCTTGCACCGGACGGGAAGTAGACCTCAATTTGCTTTCGTGGTTCTTCTTTTCCCCTGCCACCTTTGCATCGTATATTTTAAACCCTTCCTCAGCGGGATCGGTCAAATCTTCCGATGGAGGTTGCCCGTCAGGTTCATACGCTGTGAAGGGCTGGTCATAATGAGCCTTAGAATCATATGTTTTGAGACCTGATTCGACGGGATCGAATGTCGAAGGCTTCGACGAATTGTTCGCTGGTCCACTGGTGCTCTTGAATGGTCCTTTTCTAGAGGCAATTGGCTTTTGTAGCTCAGGACTTTCTTGCTTTGGCTGGGGTGCTTGTGAGTTTACAGATGTATCAACTTCCGAAGGAAACATTGGACCAGGAAATATGATGGAACGATAGTGCATACCACCGCCCGAGGAGAAAAGGGTTTCTGTGGCCTCATTACTCGGCTGGTTATCCATGTTTAATTGTCTCTTGAGCAAGGAATCCACTCGTCTGCCGTAAATACTTCGCAAACGGTCCTCTGGAGTGTCATCAACAACGTTGGGCGTCTTGGGCTTAATTGATGGATTTTTAAACACTTTCCGGTTTGTGATTGGATCAATTTCATAGTCTCTCTCAGTCGAAGATTGTTGATAATTATCTAATCGATCCGTTTGACGAGGAGACGCATATTTGGGGTGGCTGGAAAACAACGTCTCCACTGCGTCCCTCTCCACATCTTCAATGCCGACCTCGTTCGCCCTTTGCGGCTTCTCGTTTACGCCAAATATGTCGTCAATATCAGACCACCGACCACCGCGACCTGTCTGGTTTTGACGATGCAAGGCAGTACACATCAAGCCTTTCAGCTGGCGTCTCGCATAATCTGGTAAGTGGCCATCCCACAGCAGCTTTCGATTTAGTGTTTCAATGTACTTGCGTCTGGATCCTCGAATGTGGCGCTGTAACTCCTTTTTAAAGACGGGATCTAGGTAGGAAGACCACATATTGAATCTGAAAGAGCGAGTCTGACCCAATCGAGAGTTATGGGGTACACGGCATGCTGGCCGCAGTACGGTTTGGGCATTACATATCGAGGTGGCCATGGTGTTTGAGGTAGATACCATGTGGGAGGAAAACATGTTGGGGGTTTTTATCGCAGATTCATACTATTCTCCTGGTTATTGTTAGTGAATGACGGTAGAGGACACCGTGGGGTAGAGCCAACTAGTAGCAGTAGCGGTTGCGTTCAAGTGGCCTGATGCTGATAAATCGATTTCCTATTCAACACGGCCTCTATGTAGTCTCACGATGGTGGTATCATGGAAATGAAGTCGTTGTGTCACAAAGATGCGGATGCTCAATGGAAGGTCGGAGGCAAAGGATGCTAGCGGTTGCGTATCTGCGGGTCTGGTTAACCACGATCACTGCCAGCTATCCGTGTCCTTTATTCGTCCCGATGAAAGCGAACGGAGGACTCGGGAGGGGTTGAGGATGACGAGGAGCTAATGACGAGGTTGATTGTCTCGGCGGTATAGCATTCGATAGTAGATGGATGAGAGAGGGGTACGGGTAGGGATAAGGGTAGCGGGCGACGACTCGCCGATGCTGGATAAAGGTGGATGGAGACTTGAGATGCGGAATGTTTTGAGGCAAGAATGACAGAGAGAGATGGAGGGAGGAATGGATGGGTGAGATGATGGATGGTGGATGAGGGGTGGGGTTGAAGAGAAGAGAAGGAGAGTGAGAGGGTTGAGCTACTACCAGTCTGAGTACTAGCTAGCTGTTAGGCGTGGGAAGGGGAAGGGCGAAGTAGATGTGACAGCAGAGTTGCGTGCTAGTGTGAGTGTACTAGAGTGTACTAGTGTGAGTGTACTAGTCAATGGCCTGAATGGCCTTCACCAAGGTGTTACCCCGCACTGCAGGCGCGGCCCTGCTGGTAAGCTTCCTGGGCTTGCGCAGCGGCAAGCATACCCGCCTGGGAAGGGGAACCTGAATCCGCAATTTTCCGAAGTCTGGGGAAGCACGTGACATAAAAGCGGCCAGATGGATGGTAAAGCAGCGACTTGCGTCATTGGGTTTAGGACAGCTTCGCAGCCAGAGTCTGGAGCTTTGAAGCGCAACCTTCCAAAAGTTGAATGGTGCATGCGCCAATGAACCAAACTGGATTAAATGGCCGACTCCAACCTCCCCTGTCACTGCTACAATTTCCTTAGGCATATAGAATTTCTCTCCCTTTTCTCTGCTCTATGCTACTTTTCGTTCTAGCAAGGGTCAATTCTATTGCATACTTTTGTACTGGTAGCGGACGTTGGTGATTTGAAGCACCCCACCTGCGCCTCAGCCTCTTGATATCCAAGACAAATAAATCAACTTGAACCAGCCTGACTACTGCACAACCACTGCCCACTGCCCAACAACCATCAACCAACAAGCGGCCACTGTGTCAGGTGCTGTGTACACAACATGAGCAAGCGACAGTTCAAGACACAGGCCTCCAGCAGTCGAGCATTACCTATAAATAAAGGCTTTGGAGGCTTTGGCGCCACCCCACCTAGCACGCTATCTTATGTTGCGGAACTGCCAGACCTGAGCTCCATTTCCGATCCCAACATCGTCGTCGCGTTCAAGAGTCTATCCAAGGCAGATGGCACCACCAAAACCAAGGCGCTGGATCTTCTGGACGAGTACATCTCCAAGCAGGGCGATGGCGATGGAGGGGTAGAAGATCCGGTCCTCGAGGCGTGGGTGTGTAAACGGAAAGCCACTCTCTCGTCTCAATTGACCCTAACTTTCTTGCAGGTTCAATACTACCCCCGTCTGGCCATCAACAACCACCGCCGAGTTCGTGAACAATCCCACAACCTTCAAGTCAAATTGCTCAAGTCGGCGCGTAAACGAATGGAACGACGTCTACCTGATACCGTGGGGAGCTGGCTCGCAGGATGTTTTGATAGGGATGGATCCGTAGCAAGGGCTGCCCAGTCCGGGATCAGCTCAGTTCTCAACACGGATGACAAGGTGACGTTGTTTTGGACGCGGTGTCAAAGCCAGATTCTCGATTATGCTCAAGAAGCAATGAATGAGACCTCACAAACATTGAGCGACGAGCGTAGCGTCAGTGCCGAGGATGCCAAATCTCTATATCTCAGGGTCATTTGTTCTAGTATCTCGCTGGTGGCCAATCTTCTGATTAAACTGAACCCAAGTGATGTTTTGAAGTACCAAGAAAAGTATGAAGAATACATCCGTGCAAAGAAGTTATGGTCCTTTGCCTCCTCCGAAGACTCGGCTGTCAGAAAAGCTCTCTATAGGCTCCTGATAGTTTGTCTAGAGAAGCAGCCAGCTTCGGTTCAGAGCTCGTTAAATATGATTAGTATTGGTTTAATTGAAAAGGGTCTGTCAGCATCCCAGTCTACATCTTCTTTGCAACTGTTGCAGGCCTTGGAAAGCTTGACACGTCAGTTCCCAGAAGTTTGGAAATCAACTCGGAAGGGGGTGTTGGCTTTCAGTCAACTGCGCAAATTCATTCAAAGAGGTTCTCAAGGCGCCCCTGCAGTCTACTGGTCATCGCTGCAAACCCTTCTGGCCGCTATGCCAGGGGATGTATTACCCCCTGATGACGAAGAATGCCTAGCATTCTTGACCGAATATCGGACTGCGATACAAGCACGTGAAGAAGCAAAACAGAATGGAGATGCAGCCTGGTTGAGTTATTTCGGTGCTGTGGAAATCTTGGTGCGAATGCGGCCACAATCAACTTTCCATGGAGTTCTGTTTCGAAATGCTGTATTACCAGTCTTGGAAGGATATTTTCATGGAACCCAAGATCGCATTCCTGTTACTACACCAGCAATGGGAAAAGCCTACCATGTCTGGGCTTCAACCCAAGGCTTGGCACCCCAAGATGGAGTGTCTTTCTCGTTGCAAAAGCTAGCCAGTGCATTTATTGCAGAGTCTCAAACCTCTATCCACATCCAACCACACAATTCTGGATCATACCGTGAAGGCCAAAAGAAAATCATCACAGAAGGTCATCGCTGGTTCTCTTTGCTAGCAGAAGCGGCCAAATCAAGTGATTCGGAGACAATTGTGAGCCCATTGATCAATTCAACCTCTGGAATTCTCAGTTCTGCCATCAAAGTTGTTGCCAGTGAGGAAGGGCGTCCGTATTCAGCAGCCGCTATGGTCGAAATATCCATGAGACTCACACCCAAAGTGGTTGCAGCATCACCAGAGCTTTGTGGCTCCATCAAGACTTTGATCCACTCAAACCTTCCTCAGCTCAAGATTGTTCTCTCCCCCTCTTCAAGGTATCTCGTGTCAACGCTTTTCATAATTCGTTCTTTGCCAGATCAAGAAAAGTTCTTTGAAAGTGTATGGAAACGCACCATTGATACTCTCTCTTCGAATACCTCAAACCCTCTATGTTGGAATGGGGTTGGAGCTTTAATTGCAAACGACACAGTTTCAAAGATTTCCAAGTCGAATTCTGTCCTTCAAAAGCTCCTATTGGACGCCAATCTAAATGCCTTGAACGGAGTGACTGAAGCTTGGTCATTGTTTGAGACGGCACTCGACTTCGACTGCTATGCTGATGAATCTGCGGAGGCATTGTTGAGTCAGATACTGAAGGAGCTCAGTCCAACTAACAGCCCAGAACCGACACCTTCAACTCACGGTCAATGGGATCACGCCCTCGAGGCACTGGAATATATCTCTGAGCGTAGACCAGGAATATTGAGCAAAGCAAAGAATAGCCATGTAATGATAACCACCATGTTACTAGAGATCATGGAAATATCTGATCCCGAACTTGCCTCCCGTGCCTTGGCCGTTAAGACGGTTGTAGAAAAAGCAAGCCACACACCGGGACAGGTTGATCATTATTCATCGCTCGATGTAATACGATGGAACCTTGAACTTGAGCCCAATAGCCCAAGGATTTTACAGTATGTTTGTAGAATATCTCCAATCTGTCCATTTACTGACGAATCATATCAGAATTGAGACGCTCGTGCAGCAGGCAAAGGATTTTGAGGCTTCCAATCCAGAGCTCGCTCCAGCGACCGCTTTCTTTCCGGATTCTGAGAAGTGGATATCAGCTCTTTCTTCCACTCTAACCTTGAGACCTAGCCCTGCGCTTGGAGTTATGAGACCTTTTGGTGGAGCAGCTTTACTTGCTTCGGTATTGTCCGGTGCAGAAGATTCGGTCCCCATGCGTGGCTTGAAAACTTTTCCAATTGCTTTACGAATGGCCCTTTATACATCAAATTTGTTAAGTGATAATGGGCTGTTTTTGCGGCTCCCAGCGAATCGTATCTTGGATATTTTACATTCCCATTTGCTCACTGCGGAAGTGGTCAATGACAAACTGGATCTCCTCATTCCGGGAGAGTCAATCGAGGGGTTCGCAGAAGAGGAAGATGAGTTTGATGAACTGCGAGCCTTCGCATCTCATATGCATTTGGGCACAACAATTACTGGTGCAAGAAACTGGCAGAGTACAAATTCTTCCTTGGAAAACAATAACGATACATCCAGCATCGTCAATGCACTAATCATTAAACTTATTGAGACTTCAAACACTAGCCAAACCCGATATTATGGATCGAAGGCACTCGCGCATCTTGTTGGTTCGCTGGTTAGTGCCCATGGTTGGGACACTCCAAGAGGGGATGCTTGGCTTTCAGGTCTGAACATCTTCTCTGCTGGCACATCGAACACTTTTGCAGCTGCAGCAATCTTGACGGCTCTAGAAAGCAACATTGCAAATAATCAAATGATAAAGACACTCTGCAACCGCCTGATCAGCGATGTAGCCGGCGTATCCGCAACTTCAGAAAAAACATTTGGAATCGTGGTTCTTTTGAACGCAACTCTGTCGGTTTACTCTGAGGAGGAAATACCAGTGGCGAAAAATCGCCTGATCTTTGCTGTTAAGCAGATTTTGTCATGGGCGCCAAGTCTAGCGAACACAAATGCTTCTTTGGCCTCAGAATCTTGTCGGGCATTGCAGGTTCTTCTCCCTTCCATTAAAGACGTTTATGGATCATATTGGGAAACAGCGATTGGATTCTGTCTTTCGATATGGGAATCTAACCAAGATGGCACGCTTTCAGATGAACACATACCAATGACAGGAATGAGTCTTAAGCTATATTCTATTTTGCGAAAACTGGATGAAGCAAATGATGACCTAGATGAAACTCTGCAGGATCAGAAAGAAGCCATTTCGTTTGCATTGGTTGAACTACTGAAACTGCGTCGACCACGCGAACACAAGCCACTAGAATTCGTGGACACTCTTTTGTTAAGGCTACTACGTGATGTTCCACATGATCACCTTGAGGATCTTTCAGAGCTCTATCCTCTTCTTGCATCAGAAAACCGCAATCTGCAATCTGCAGCCTACGATCTCCTTCGCCGAGCCCTATCTCAAGCTCAGCAGCAGATATCTGTTGATATTCTGCTAGAGAAGAAACGTAAGTATATACACCGGAATCTGTGCGCAGTAACTAACAAGAACCAGATGCTCGTCTACCCGATGAGCTTTTATCGCTACTTCTGGATGCACCTTCAATTGCCGCCTATTCTGACGAGATGTTGGAACTTTTCCCAATTCCAATCCGAGGATATCTGCTGTCGTGGCAACTTGTCTTTGAGTCCTTCAACAACGCTTCCCTCAAAGTCCGAACCGACTATACTAATCTCCTGAACTCTGAAAACTACCTGGGGCCATTACTAAATCTCATCACTGACCTCTTCCAAAACTTCAGCAGCAAATCTGGAGACTTGAGTAAAACGCTCTTCGACCCAGCTACAATCCCCACCTACGAGCTATGGATGGCAATCGACTCCGAGTCCCCCAAACGCGACATCTGCTGGCTGCTGGGACATCTCTACTACAGCTGTCTCAAATTCGTCCCCAGCCTCGCGCGAAACTGGTGGTCCGACTGTCCTTCTCGGCAACTGAAACTCTCGGTCAACAAATGGACAGAAAAAGTCTTTTCGCCCATCCTCATCCAAGAAGTCAAGAACGAGGTGATGAAATGGGCGGAAGAACAAGATACCGAGGATGACGAGAAGAAGCCTCTGATTATCAAGTCTTCCAGTAAACTACCGGAAATTAATGCGGGCTATGAGATTGATGATATGATGATGCAGATTGTTGTTTCGCTGCCGGTGGATTATCCATTGCAGGGTGTGGAGGTGAGGGGCGTGAATCGGGTGGCTGTTAATGAGAAGACATGGAGGGCTTGGCAAGTTATTTGTCAGGGGGTTATGAGGCATAGTGTATGTTCCCTTCTCTTCCATTCCCCCTTCCCTCTACCCCCTCCCTAAAACTCCCTTCCTACCCCCAACCCCCCCCTACTTACCCCTAACTAACTCCACAGACCCTCCCCGACGGCCTCACCCTCTTCCGCGACAACCTCGCCCTCGCCATGGCCGGCAAAACCGAATGCGCCATCTGCTATTCTATCTTAGCCGCCGATAAAAAACTCCCCGACAAGACGTGTGGGACCTGCAAGAATACTTTCCATGCGTATTGTTTGTATAAGTGGTTTCATAGCAGTAATCAGAGTACGTGTCCCCTTTGCAGGAATACTTTTACTTATGGAGAGGGAGGACGGGGAAGGGAGAGGGGGTAGTGGGTATAGGGGAAAAGACGGGGGAAGGGAAGGGAAGGGGAAGGGGGATGAATGAATGAATGAATGAATGAATTCTTCAGGAGCTTGAGGTTCAGATGAATAACAAGCGTTAAGCGTCTCTTTTCCCTCGAGTCTACCTGTAAAATCCCATGGTGATTATATAGTCAAATCCAACTGTATAATCACAAGTCATGTGTTCGTGACTTTGTGTTGGTTAATTTGTTGATTTGTATATTGGTATTCAGATACTTCCAACTTCCAACCTCTATCCTCCATTATTCCCCGCCACAATTTCACAAGTCCAATACGACAATCTTCCTCTTTACCTCCTCCAGCATCCCCTCTCTTGAACCCATCCGTCTCTAAGACAGCCTTCTATGTCGCTTGTACTTTGTACTGTATATTTCCCTCTTCTTCCCACGCTTGTAGATCTTGGAAAACTTGTGTAGACCCAGACCCAGACCCAGACCACCGTATTATGCCCTAGCGAATACTAGTTACCTTTTTTATGTGTTTCTTTGTGGCATTGGTATATAGTACTATTGGAATCTGGCTTCGCATGATGGCTTACCTTACAGGTGTGGCGTGGATAGAAGACGAAGTCATTGAGAGTTTTGATCTAGCATCCAAATATTTTGGAATGCTAGGAGCGGAATGGATAGTAATGTACACAGATCCATCAAAATATCGTAGATTTGTGCTGTTGTTTATACGTGGATTGGAGGTTTGTATTATATTCTTGGGTTTTTCATTCAATACGACGAGGTTAGAGGTGGTGGGACTTTAGCTTTACTAGGATTACTCGTACCTGAATTCACTGAACTGAAATCAGTGGCCAAAAGGAATGTGAATTACACGGGTATTCGTCTATTGAAATTAAGCTAGAACGGAAAAAGTCAAATTAAGTAGGGAACGGAAAAGGTGTAATAATGCTTCTAGACTGTCTTGTATACATATTTTTATTATGCGAATATAATAATAGGTTTCAAAATTGAAACAAAATACAATTCTACATTAGTCTTTATTATTTTTACAGTGTTTTGGATATTAGTTTCTGTTATATTCTGACCCTAATACGGTAATCTTCAAATGTGTACCAGTACTACATGGATTTGAATATACCGATTCCCCCAGAAAAGCATGAGTATTATAGCACAGATAAATGATTGAGTGGAATTCTATCGCAATGATATCAAGAGATAATGTATAAACTCAATAAATACTTTGAAATAGGCCCTGATAAACGGCCACTCCCCTCGCTTTATTGTCCATCAACGCAAAACACTTGACGGCCGGAGCAAAAACCATGACCAAGATATAACTCCAATCACCAACCCTCAAGATTGTTCCGCACAGACTCCTCTAAAGATGTCCATCTCTCCTTCCCCATACTTCTCAAGAGCTCCAATCCCCTCTCATTCGCAGAAGTAGAGACAGGCGGCAGTTGTGGCATATAGTTCTCTACTACCTGCTGGGAGGGACGTAGTTTGCGGATAATTTCTAATATATCACTATGGAATCTTTAGTAAATAGTGGCTGAAAATGTGTATGCTGGTGTGGACTTACTTCCAATTAAAAGCGCCGCCAAAAGCCAGAATACGTTCATGGTCGATTTTAGGGCTGAGCAGGGCGGCAATGTGAAGGAGTGCGGTATCTTGTACGTCTATGAACCAGTCTATGGAGTTGTGAGTATGGTATGTGTATGGTGAGGAAATCATGTGTAAAGGGAACGTACATAGAGGAATATCTAATCTCTCTTCTTTCATTAATCTTAGAGCGAAGTTCCCTGAGTGGGCTGGTTCCTTTGATTTATCCAGAATCTGACCTGTCACCATGTCAGGTAGGATGGTATTTACTCTTCATCCAAATAGAAACGACGAGGTCAGCTGACTTGCCCCAGGGACTATTTTAGTAAAGAGATTCTAAGCGATCAAGAAACACCAACCTAAACCCAGGCTTCTCCTCATCAACAAACTTCCATAACGTTTGTTCACTCAAAGCTTTACTCGCCGCATACACATGCGAACCCTTCGGGTTCTCCCCTTCCGCTTCACGAATAGCTATTTCGTTCCAAGTCGTGAAATCGACGGGGAGTTTTATATCGGGATATACGGGCGATGCAGCTAATGAAGAGGATGTGTATACAAAAGACTTTATTTCTGGGTATTTCTGTGCTGCTTGGAGGAGGTTGAGACATCCAGCGATGGTTTCTGGGATTACGATAGAGGGAGAGGAGGACATTGATACGTTTGATGCTACGTGGATGATTCCTGATATTCCTACCATGGGTGCAGGTCAGCTCAGACCTGAGGGATGTGGGAGATGGGAATGCATCGTGATTTTCAAGGGAGTAGGGTGAATTGTACTTACCATCCAGATGGCCATCGAATACACCATCCTCAGCTATGTTAGAGATGCGAATTGCTTCGAATCGTCCCCGTCCATGCATTTTCTCCCATTGCTCGCTTAGGAGCTTGATATTGGGGAGGTCTCGAGTCGTTCCTCGGACTTGGTAGCCGAGCATTAGGAGTTGATCTACGATGTGGGAGCCTATGAAGCCGTTGCACCCTGTCACGAGGATCGTGGATCCTTTTGCGATGGCTGGGAGCATTGTTGTTATTGGGAGAATTAATGTGTTGATGGTAAGAGTTGGGGGTTGAACATTGTGGCTTGGGCTTTTGGAATGATGAGGTTGTTTTAGAGTTTAGGCTTATGAGGACGGTTGAATGGAATGGGCATGGGATGCAGGTATTCGTGAGTTGAGGCTCAACTTGAGGCTCATGATATAGGTATGGTTATACCAACAATATTAAAAATATCTACAACCAATCATTCCAGGTTTTGCGCAATTTTGTTTGCATTTTGAATCTTCGCGAAAAAGCCATATCAGATGTCAAAATTTGTATCTTTTTGAAAAATATTCACCTATGACTTCTTGGATGATCAAGAGGAGGGGAAATATGGGCCTAGAGCCTCAGATGTTTACATAGCGAGTGTGTTGGCTACTTGAGCCATTTTAGTCCTCCGGAAGTGAAAAGAAGGAGAACGTTTGCGGGGAAGTGAAACCAGGGAGCTCTGCCTTGACCTATCTCTGTATTGTAAGAGTTCAGCTGAGATGCATCAATATGAAGCATTGTGGTTAGGCCCATTAGTCGATTCTGACTATTTCACATGCCGCTTCTTACAAGTCTTCCTGGAGTGTGAATGTATCGCTTTATTCCCAAAAAAAGGGGGGGCTGGTAAATAAGGGGGCTGGGAAACCTTAGTCATCCTCAAGCCCCTCCTCCTACCCCGTAACCAGCAACTTCAACCTCAAGATACATGTCCCTACTTTTTACATCCACAATCCTTTCCCCTCCAAGGGATCATCTTCCACCAAGATACAGGAAATTACGGTGTGAGAAAATACACCCCCATCGCTAGGCTGAATGCTTCAGAGAGCTGGGAATGGGAGTGGCATCAGGGGCAATTCCTGCTCTGGATAGCTTCATGTGCCGACAGGCGATCTAGATTGCTCCAGATCAGAACAACTACATCAACCTGACGCATCTTGCGAAGACCCCCTTCCGCATTTAATCGTCTTGCTCCTCTCCCATGCTCAAGTGCGAGTGCGCTTTGAGGCAAGGGTGAGGGTGAGGGTGAGGGATCATCGTGACTTCCGGTAAGTTATATCTGCGTTGCTGCTTCCTCCGCAAGTCTGCTACTATGCACACAAGATTTCTTACTCCTCTCGGCATCGACTGCCCCCGAACCTCTGAAATGGAAGGTACGATTCCACGGTTCATGGAGCAAGCGTCCTTATTCCTATACTTGAATTGGTGGATTGCACTGGCATCTGTTCGCGAACTCGGCCTTCATTCGAGATACAAACACCACCACCGCTGCAGCAACACAGGTTCATCACCGACGAGATGCCTGGTAGCGCTCTCCTCAAAAGCCCTCCACGAGGCAAACCGAGGCAGATTGCAGAGGAGTCAATCCCGGAATCACCAGCAGCAGAGGCACTACGAGCTGCAGCTACCTCATCAACCGACAACCTCCTCCCAACGATCATGACCCCGGGTCGTCTGGTATTTCCACAGGAGCGTCCTGGTACCAATCGTCCTGGTCCCAATCCAACGGACCCCAATCGATTATTCCCACCGAGCCAACAGCGTACTCGTTCAGGCCGGTCCATGCGATCTGAACGATCTGCGCGCAACCACAATGGCCACAGAGTTACAACGGGAATCCAGCCCGAGGGAGAGAGCGGTCGGACTGGAGTACATCCAATTAAGATGTTGCCGATTTGCTGGCGCTCCACCAGTGGTGCATCACAACTTTGCAATTTACTATGGCCTGCCGTACCAGTAGCTATCGGCATTAGCTT
Organism: Hymenoscyphus occultus; assembly: GCA_900536445.1. Lineage (NCBI taxonomy): Eukaryota > Fungi > Ascomycota > Leotiomycetes > Helotiales > Helotiaceae > Hymenoscyphus > Hymenoscyphus occultus. Next base: position 16,318 of record UNPT01000025.1, on the reverse strand, counting down.
CACACGAGCTGATCTCCACTTGGCAATCTTTGTTCTCAACTATATTGCCATGATTCCATGTGCCAACATGATTGGCTTTGCTGGACAAGAAATGGCAAGAAAGTTGCACAAGGTATTTGGAGTCTTGGTAGAGACAACTCTTGGCTCAGTGGTTGAGATTGTTATGTTCATGGTTTTGGTCATCAATGAGGAGTACCAAGTTATCCAAGCTGCAATTCTCGGATCAGTCTTAGCCACCCAACTCCTCTGTTTGGGTATGTGTTTCGTGATTGGAGGCCTTCGCCACGAAGAGCAAGAATTTGATGAAGAGATCGGTGAAATTGGAAGCGATCTGCTTTTGACAGCGTAAGATCCCGATCCCAAAGACACTATATGATACTAACATTCTGTAGTGGATTCGGTCTCATTGTACCAACACTCTTTCATGCTGCTGTCACTTCTGAAGGTACAGCTACAACCGAAGAAATTGCTGACAAGGTCCTTCGCATTTCTCGAATCACCTCCATTCTCCTCGTCGTCTCCTACATGATTTACGTCTGGTTCCAAATGCGTACCCACCAGAGCATTTACGATGCCATCTTTGAAGCCGACGAAGCCAAAGATGCTGACCGAGATGAGGATTTGAAGAAGGATAAGCTTACGTTTTCAGAATGCGTTGTGGCTCTTGTCATTTCCATCTCGCTGGTTACAGTAATCGCCATCAGGTTGGTTGAGGAGATTGAGTACCTGGTAGAAGAACGTGGTGTTTCGGATAGCTTTGTTGGCCTTATCCTTGTTCCGCTGGTCGAAAAGTTTGCAGAGCATTTGACCGCTATCGATGAAGCCTGGGACAATCAAATGAATCTCGCTCTTGCCCATGTATTGGGAGCCACAATCCAAACATCCCTGTTCAATGGACCACTGGTGGTTCTTGTTGGTTGGGGACTCAATTTGCCAATGGACTTGAATCTTTCCGTCTTCAACATGGTCGTTTTGATTCTTGCCATCCTGGTTGTGGGTAACTTCCTGCGCGATCAAAAGTCCAATTATCTTGAAGGTTCTCTTTGTGTCATTGTCTATATAAATATTGCTACTGCAGCGTTCTTCTACCCCAACCCGGCACCAGAATCCGAGGGAATCAACCAAAAAAAGCTTCTGACATCCATGCTGGGATATTGAACGGTAAAGTCGCAAGAGGAAGACGAATTTTGAGACACGGGCATTGATAATTGGGGTTTTTTGGCATTCAAAGCCGAAACGGTCAATGGAGCGCTTGCTGAATCGGATCAGAGAACAGAATGGTATGAATGGGGAGAAGTCTCCATCACAACCCCTCATATTTGGAACCACACAGAACAGCACATTTCATATGGGAGAACTTTCTAACGATGTTTTTGGAGTCACGTTAGTTTTACTGAATAATAAATGTTTTTCTGTAATCACTGCAAGTGCAGTGCAGTGCTTCTTTTCCTCGCATGCTCTCTTGTGAGATGGAACTTTCCATTTGTCCAAGACGCTCGGAAGATAATCTGTGGTCTTCAAATTCATTCTTGTATGAGAGGAACGTCGATTACCATATCAATTTCTCTATAATATATATAACAGATTCCATGAAACCTGGAGATTCTACATTTGGGTGTGGGTATCAAGAAGAAGTTCACGTGACCGGACCCTACAGGTAATACATTCATTTGTGCCTTCTTAAGACCATATGCTTACCTCATGCGAGGAAATTACCTCCATCATATCACCAAGTACCAAGCGGTCAACCTCCAACTAGATTACCTTATCACTTCTCGATATCGAAATCAAGAAAGGAACAAAAATCCAACTACAATCAGTGCCCTAAACTGCGATTCCACAATTATCGCGAGTTTCAATGGCCCCGCAAATGTCATTATTCCAAAGGAAAAAGACACCTCATTTCTGTCAGCCAATGCCATATGCCAGCAAAAGCCACCGGTCCATGGAGTGTGTACTGCTGGTACCGATGGGGTCTAGAAACCGACAGCCCATCTCATGCCGCATGGATCCACTCCATATCCAACAGTAATATCACGACGTCTCCCCTTTCGCAGATATTTCTCCAGGCAGGTCTTGGACTGTCTGCTCTGTCCCCGGATGGATTGGAAATGAAGGTCAATCTGGACAATTTGCGCCGCAATAAAAAACCGATCCTCCTGGACAAGAACGAATGCGAGGTTGCGGTGAAGAAATTTCTTGATCTCATTTATGTCCATCAACGGATCACTGGCGGGTCCAGTAATGCTCAAGACTCGAGACTGGGTCCGCTCATATGGCTCCGCTGGTGCAGCAGGATCCTTACTCCAAACGACGTTGACCGGGTGTCCTCCACTATGAAATTGTTAGTATTTGCGGCATGGATCATGTGTCAAAATCATCGAGTTCCCCTCAACCAGAGGAAATAGGGGTTTGAAAATTTCATTGAACAAAATTCGACTTACAGAACAATTCCATGAACAATGCTCTTGTTCATGTAGCGCTCAGCTGCGGCTCGGTCCATGAAGGTGATGGTAATGGCGCAGTACGGGTGTTTATCTTTGATGGGGTCTTTCTTGAAATATGAAAAGACAGGATCATTTATTGTCTGGAATACCTCCCAGTCGGACACCGAAGGATCAACGGCCTTGATGAAAACGGCACAATTATCACCTGGGGCAGTAAGCGCATTCTTGACCATTCTCGCGCTGACTGATCCCTTATACTTGCATGTCTGGATATCGATACCAGCATGTGCAGCTTGATAAAGAAGGATGCTGCTAACTGGGGGTCTTAGTCCACCATTGACCATATAAGAAGGTTTGAATTCATCTTTTCGATTTCGCGAAGCGGCATGAGTGCCATTACCTGGATTGTGGTTGACGGCACCGTGAGCGTAACCCCCATTCATGCTATCGCTCATATTATGATCGGCCATCATCTGGTTATATCGTTGCAAGACATGGGAAGTGAAAGATTGATCATTCTCGCCTGGCATTGTTCCCAATGGTCGGGGGATGTTGAAATTCGGAGAACCGTTGTACCAATCAGCTAGTCGAACCTTTTGTGGCTGCGATGCGGATTCTGGGTGTCTCTTCAAAATCGGAAAAATGCCCATCAACCCAGTTCCACGGAATACTGTGCATGATTAGCTGGTGTCAAATGCAATAGTTTGCGGAACTCAAAATACCTCCGAGGGTGTCGAGAGCATCTTCGATCTGTTGCAAAAGTCCTCTGTTCTTCTTTGCACGATCCGTCCAATGGCCATAGAATGCCACTAAATTATCAGCAAGAGGCGCTCATTGAGAGATCTGTCTTGACTTACAGTAAACCTCGGATTGATCTTCTTGTTCTCTCAAGTATCGCATATTTTCAATTGTCTGATGCTCCAGTCTTGCAATGCGATCCTTGGTCATGTTGCTTGTGGGGTCTCCTTCAATATTGTCACTTCCCAATGGAGATTCTATTTGGTTGTTACTATTATATTATATACCTCAAATTTGACTGAGGTTACTTACCCTGATTGCCTTGACCTCCGTTGGCGGTAATACCAGAGTTATTTCCTTCAAGTTGGTTCATATCGGCACTAAGTTGGTTCATATCGGCACTATCTCCATATAACTTACCAGCATTGTGTGGTGGTGGTATTCCAGCCATGGTAAAGTTGCTTCCATAGGAGGTGTCTGTCATTCGGTCAGTGTTTGAATATTTCTTCGGATGAGTGTTTCTTTGCTTACCACGAGAGTTTGGAAGGGAACCAGTGCCAAAGGAATCTGAATTTGTACGAACAGAACCTCGGTCGTTAGCTTGTCCAAAGCCATAAGGACTACCTGTGTATGCACTTTGTCGGACGTTTGGATTAGTGGCCTGGGGAATTCCCGATGCAGGAGCTCTCTTGCGGCTCTGAACGCCGGAACCCATCATTAGCACCTGTGGGGGGATTTCATTGGGGTATTCTGATGTTTTGTTAGTGTGACTTTTTTCTCCTAGAGTGATTTGGAGAACTTGCCATAACGAGTCTGTCTGTTTTGAACGCCTCGTTGGATACCTCGTCGTGGTCGGAAGGCGGATTCAATGTAGCCCAAGGGATCCAATGTGGGACCTTCCTCTCCAGTCATGTTATAGGGGCTGCCAACATCTGTTGACTTGTTAGACACCTTTTTCTTTCGAAGGAGTTTGGCTTTTTACTTACGACGATATACTCCAGATCCGCCGGCCATGCTGGGAGTGGGTGCCGGGATCTTCACATTGGGTGCTTGCTGTGCTGCTCCGTAAATATTTGGATGCTGTTGTCCTGGCGGCAATGGAGTAGAATTAGCTGCGCTAGTGCTAGCAGTTCCACGAGATGGTGCAGTAAAACCTTGTGGTCGTCGCGCCCACAATGGAGTTGTGTTGATTGTGCGAAACTTGTAACTGCCATTCGAGTGGTCGTTCAATTGTCCGCCTCCACTAGCGAGTTTTTGCAATTGTTCTGCTGTCAGGGGAGTCGGGTTGGTTCTGCTGTAACCGGCTGGTATTGCTATTTTCTCATTAGCCGACAGTTTCTTTGATGATGTATGTTTCAACCTACGTCCTCCAATTGGTCCGAAGTCCTTGAATGGTCCTCGAACAGGTGGACTCCAATTTCGCATAAATGCTTCGGCTGCCTCGGCTCCGCCGTAGCCATTCTGGGGGTTGTCGACTTGGAGGTAGTTGTTGACTGTGGTGGCTTTGTTCACTTTGACTGTTTGTGTTGTTAACCTTGGTCCTTCTTTGATACATGTATTGGCTTTCTTACGTTCAAAGCCTATTGGTGTACCTGTGGTACCTCGTCCAGCTGAACCTTGGGGTTGCTCTTGGTGGTTCTTCTGAACTCCGCCTGGATTGTTGGGGTCCATCGTAATAGTGACCTGATGGACTAGTGGGTGACTGGTATGGGAGAGGTATGTTAAGGGTATGGAAGGGATGATGATGCGCAAGGGTCGATACTATCAATGAGTTGTTGTTAGTATTGGTGAGATCTAGTAAAACCTTTTGTTGAAGGAAGGGGAGGTTGATCTTACCTTGCGTTGGTCGTTTGCTAAGTGGTGACTTGTGTTGTCAACAAGAGCCTGCGCAGAATCGTAAGTTGCGATCTAGAGAGATTGGTGTTATTGAAGTGTTAGTGAGAGTTATCAGGGATAGCTCTTGGAAGGCTTTGTGTGTATAGTGGTGACCTACCTTTTGTGCTTGAAGGGTCTTGTCGCGACAAGATAAACTAAGTCGCGATGAGAGCTTCAGAGAGCTCAAAGAACTCAGCAAGTACTGCTGATTGTCTGTCAGTCAAACCCTTCTAGTAGAAATCTCCTAGAAGTTATGTTTGTTCATGCGTATACATACATGTGTTCTGTTGATACAAATTACAGATGAAGGTATGATGGTACAGAGGTGGATGAGTAGTCAGGATGAAGGTGGATGGGAATCGTGTATCGAGAATGGATGATGGTTCTCTCTCAGTGGTACGTGTTATTTGTACTCTATCTCAAGCAAAGGCCTCCACTGAGCTTCAAGCTTCAAGCTTCACGCATCTGCCCTCCACGCCTCGCTCCATCATGTGACCGTCCATAGTCATGGTCATAGTGGAGCCAGGTACCATGGCAACAAGAGCAGCAGACATAGCCTGGATGAATCCTGGTCTGTGGTCTGCCCTGCTCTTTTTTGTTGACATACATACTATCTATTGGCTCTACTTCCACGACGGAGTTTCCCTTTTAGGCATGGTGGTGTTTTGCAGGCTGACGCGGAACATGGAGGTTCATCAGGGGCGCTTTGATAGGTTTAGCGAGGGGTGAGTGGTCGTCACGTGATGGGTGGTTTGAGTGCTAATGGGGCTTTCTTTGTTGATGGGTGACTGGTTGGGGGTGTGGGTCTCTAGCTTGAGTGATATGGTGTGGGTCTGGTGTGCGTAGTTGCGGCTACTTGGGTCTGTTGGGGTATATGTGGTGCTAGTATTCACGCGAGGTTTGTGGGTGCTTGGTGTTTGGTATCTGTGGTAAGTCATGGTTTCTAGCAGGTGGATTTTCCCTTGAGAGTTAGGGGAGTGAAGAATGGTGTGGAGACGTGTCACACTCTGGAATGGGGGACTGTGGTAGCGTTTTGAAGCCCTTTGATATATTGTTTTTGGGGAGGTGATTTGGAGATACTTGTGAAAATGTGAACGAAGGAGGAGTTCACAATTGGTACAATAGGTTGGTCACTTTTGAGATGTAGAAACTTTTCAAAGCTACGAGGGGGCAAAGGAAGGATTTGGGTTCTTGGAGACGCTACGCCTCTTGGATAGAATCGGCTCAGGGATACTGGGGGGTTTGTGTTTCGTTTCGAAGACGCTGTCTGGGAAACGGTATTCTGTGTGTGATTTCGAACAAGGTGCTGAAAGTCAGTATCGTGTAAACTGTAAATGATAGCAGGTAGAAGTAGGTTTTGAAATGGAATTATTTCAGAAGGCCGCTGCAAGTGCAGTGTGGTGTATATGTGGTTTTTATTTTGTGGTTTCAGTGGTGTGCCGTGAGGTCTTTCTGTTTATATTATGGTATTGCTTTTTCATCATTGCAGCACATGAGAGTTTCGAGTTATATACATAGAAGCGGTATTATTCCAGGAAAATACTGGAGTTGAATATAGGGGCAAGTACGATATAAGGATACCCGAGGGACCAGGAGAAACCTTGTACGAGATGTCCTTTCCTGCTCCACTAAACGTCTTTTCAAATGTCTATACAATGTCAATTTAGGGTTCATCTTTTTCACAGTGTTGGGGACGATCTTTATGGAATTGGGTGGGTTTTCCCAGTTTTTGTTGTTTTTTCCCCGATTTGAATTAACTAACATAGTACAGGAGATCTCCGAGCACGCCTTTCAATAATGAAGGCCCTCATCCAATAACAAAGTCCACATAAATCCCACGAAATCATCACAAGAAAATATCATACACGCCCAAACACCGATATATCCAGACATTCCTATCGCGCATTAACCATTCCCTCATTCTGGTCTATACCCGCGATCGATGTACCCAATCGTTCAGCTATTTAGGATCATCTCAGCACTTACATCTCCCTCGGAACGAAGACCAAGCGATCGAGCCATTGCATTAAGAGCAGCCGAGTTGCTTGCATTTGAAGCCCTACGAAGTAATCTGTGAAGACTTGCTGGCTTTGCAGTTGGGGTGTCTTCTGGTGGTGCGGGGTCGTCGAGGTTGCGGGTTGCACGATATGGTACCTGCGAAACAAACGAACTTGCGGCACCATAATTGCCTTGCGGTGCCCAGGGTTGACTCTCACCAGATGTTCCTCGTCCGGTCCTGTCCACTGGGTTAGGGATCGTGTCCTCTGTGGTCATTTGCGCCAAACGGAATTGGGGCGGGCCAGTTGCGCTTCTTGGTCCGCTACTGTCCTCCCATGAGCGGGAGGGAATATTCTCGAAACGCAATGGATGGCGTCTGACAGTTTGCGTATTTTGGTCGGGGGTCTCCGGATCAGTCGATGGATATTCTTTGATCCAAGACTTGATGGCCGCCAACTTAAAGAGAGCATTTCGGACTCTCAGCGCAAGACCTGGATGGTCTTTCTCTAGATCATCCTTGGCAGATTCTGTTTGAAGTCAATAGGGGGAGAGATACCTGTAAATGTGTGTGTTTTCTTACTTCCGAGTATCGCCATATTCTTTACAATTCTGCGAAGGCTCCCCTCAATACCATTAAGCTCCTTCAGTGTCATGCCTTCGTGGGGACCTATGGATCTTAGTCTGTCTGAAACACAATACGGATGGATGTGTCTTACCGCCAGGAAATTGCTCATTGAGCTCACGAACTGTTGTGCGTACTCGTACCTTGGAAAGCTTCTGGAAAAGGTCCATGTTACTATCAAAGCGTTTGTTAAATGCCTCCATATCGTCTGGTTGTCTGGTGATCGACAAGTTTGACGCGCGCAAAATGTGAAATTAAAAGACACAATGTGGTACACTGCGTTACGAGCGAAGGACTGTCATGCGCAGAATTTTGCGAAGAAGAACAAAAGGGAGATTGCTTGGTGCAGTAATCCCAGGGTTTTTATTCATGAATCAAACGCGACGGCGTGATGTTAGCGGGGTAATACCAGATTAATTTGGAAGTTTTCACAACCACAACAAGCTAATCGGTTCGGGCCGGTTCCACTAGTGAATTGGAACGGCCCGCCTTTGTTGACATCAGCACCCTTCTTGCAAGTAAAAGTCGCATGTGGTCTGTGCACAACCTCCGCTAAGCGAGACCCTAAGTGGGGAAAGGGGGAGGTGAAGCATGATGGTCAAGGGCACTAAGTTTTAGGACGGGAATGGCTTCAGTCTAATCACTTATTTACATTTGAATATTGACTATAGGAATTTTCGGACTGGAAAAGTGGATTCCTGGCTTAGGCAGATTGTGTTTTGTATTTAGGGGCATGGTCTCAAAAGCGCCTAGAGCGCATTAATGTTTTACATCATGGGTGCATTGGCTGGCTTGCAGCCTAAGTAATAAACTGTTTTACCTGGACTACTGCGAGTGCAGTGTTCTTCTTGTCGTGGCACTTTATGTTTCAAAGATAAGAAATTATGTTGATTACTATGTACTAGTACAATATAATCACATCAATCATTTTCAATGGGTTTTCTCAAATCCTGCTGTGACATGGTTGAAATAACACTCCTACAGGGCTTGGAATTTGCCCGACCGGAAAAACAAAGAACGAATCCAGTCCCTCTCCATTTGTTAGTGCAGTCTGTGCCTAAGCAATTCGTCTCTGTACCTGGGTGCCAGAGAACATTTGCTGGTCATAGTTGGTTTGATCACAGGGATCTGGGCCGTACTGGGCCTTCCAATCATATCCATTGGTACGAATGATATCCATGATCAAAGCCATTGCTTGTCTACTTTGACCAACGACTTTGTCAAATACCAGTTCAATACCTGTGGTCAATGTATTGTACTCCATATAACGGTTTGCTTCCTGTAGCTCAAACTCCATCTGCTCCTTCAAAAGGGCAACCAGATCCTTGCAGTTCACCTCTGGGTCTTGTCCGGAGATTCGAAGCACTCTGCTTGAATTAAGTTCATCTGGTCTGCATGGGTAGACTGGGTTTCTGTTCCATTCTACCTTCACGACCTCCTCACCAAACTTCAGACCATGGGCGTGACATTTGTTGAGATATTGCTCGGCAATATATCTCTCTTGAAAGACAATCTTTGCGCCACACTTCTCGAATCTTCCAGGTACGGGATCAACCTTGTAGAAGGACCAAACCTTCCCCTCGGTGATGGTGGCAAAGATGTCCTTTGTAGTGACCCAAGTCGGAATTTGTGACATCCAGATTGCACAGTTGATATCTGCCGGACAACTGGCATTCTCGATTACCGTCTTCGGATCTCCTTGATACTGCTGTACTCCTGCGTAGCCAAGAGTCAAAGCAAGTTGACGATTGGGTCGTGGAGCTCCGCTCTTCTGGTAGGAAGTTCGAAACTTTCCGGGTCTGCCATTTTGGGATGGGTTGTATTTGTTACCTACTGCAACTGAAGATCTGAAAGGTTGAAAGTTCGGTTCTTGCTTCACAATAGAGTGGCCGAGGCTGTTTCTACCGTTGGCGTAAGGGATTTGGCTTCGCCTAGGGGTGCTTGGCACAAGCGAGAGCTCATTGTTTGTCGTGACCTGGAGTTGGTCATTGTACACGAGACTTGCTTGGGATCGGGTGCGGAGAGCGTTGGTGTGTTGAAGTTCACGAAGATTGGGACGTGGGGTTTCCATCTCGGTCTCATCCTTCATATTGTTATCGCAGAAGATGTGTTTGGTGCCTGCTGACATCTTTGGGAAGACTTGACGAAGTCCACCCTCGGGATATTCTTTGAAACGTATTAGTTGATACATTTTAAAACGCAAGGATAAACATAATGCCCATGTCAATAAGTCTTAACATGACACCCAAAGTCATCTCTTGGATTTCAGGAGACGATTGCAAGGCATCACTGGTACCTCCATCTAGTAGGCGCATTAGATTTCCTCCATTTTGTAATTCTGTTTCATGTACTTACTGCTTGCAATGTGGGTCTGAAGGTGTCGGATAGAGGACTCGATCATGTCGACATACATGTCACGATACTGTGTAGGCGCTGCAAGGGCAGGTAGATTACTACCATTTTCATTGCTGTGATAGGCGAGACCTGCAACTGAAGATATGTCAGGATATTATGTTACATATATACCACCATCAAGGGAATATATGCTTCTACTTGGGTCATTTACCTGGCTGTGTACGAGGAAATTGGGAGTATCCATGGTATTGAGCTACCTGGTGGTAAGCCCCAATGTTTTCTTGGTTGAACGACATAATTTTCATCAGATTCTGCAACCAGATCCTGGAGAACTTTTTGCAGGAAATCTGAGTCGTCTGTCCGGATACTGATCAGCGACAATAAAAGAGCTTTGATGGGGGGTGTTGATTCAAGTTGTTGACAATGGAACGAGACTGGAAAGAGCCAGGAAGCGCGCAAGCATTTGTAGACAATAAACTATCTGAGTGCCTGGTCCATCAACACACCAGAGCTAATATTAGTCACTAGGTTTAAAGCCCCACCTTATGAACAGGTTTGAGCTTCTACTGGCTTTTATGTACACTCTTGAAATTCACTTGAGCTTTGTTCCACTAGCAGTGACAAGCACCATGGTCTACCAAAGCTTGACATAGATTAGGGTCAATAAACAAGAAAGGGATAACGGGAACAGTTCTGTGGGGATGAGTCTTCCTGGCACAAGCACACACAGCTTTGGGCACCTCCCATGATACAACAAATCTATATCAAACGTTTCTCCTCCTGTATTCATCCACCACTACTGAGAGAACACTTTCAACACTTCTTTCTTTAAAGCGCGCCAGACGTCATATTTCCCTACGCAAATCTCATCCAGTAGGGGGCAGACCACAACAACTATGCATTCTCCCCGTTCTGGCACACACTTAAAATCTTCCTCTGAAGACTCTGACGATGGAGGCAAGCAACTACCCAAAGTCCTCGAGTATTACTTTACTCTAATTGCACATTAGGTGTACCCTTATACTACGATCAACCATCCATGTCCCATAAAACTAACGCTCATCGCGCCTCTAACAGCACAACCTTGAACTCTACGTTTGTTGGCGAAGAACAAAGTAATGATCTTAACTCTCTCACCCTTCATAATGTACTAACTTCAGGCCGGTAGAACTAGATAATTATCATCGGTTTGATTGTTCTAGACCAAGAACTATTCCTCGAAGCTCTCGTCATCCAAGCAGCATTGCATATACGTCAAGTCAACCAGGCCAAGGTTACTTCAACAAACCTCCGGCACCGCAGACCTGTGAATCTGCAATGAGTGGTGGTAAGTCAAAACAGTACAATGGCTCTCATGATAGCAACTGATTTGAGAAAAGTTCACGCACCGACGCGAGCGAATCGCCGTAACAATATGACTTCGAACCACTGGAATGACAACAACATCCACCACATGAATACAATGGCCGTTCCAAAAACTTCAACTAATCCTATCAACGGAAACATCTTGAACCCTTATACAGAGGGAAATATTCAACCGCAGTATGCCAGAGTTGGTGCTAGTAAGTTATGTAAGGTTTCGCTTAGATTCCAGGCACTGACCTAGTGGAAGTTCAACATCGGGCGCAGGATTATACGCGAAACAATTTTAAATTGACCACACCTGTTCTTGAGATACCCCTGAATTCGAATGCTATGATTATGCCTGTATCGCGGTCTGAACCTGGTAATATGAATCGTGACAATCGCCACCCTCGAACTCGACTAGAAGCTCAACAAGATCCAAGAATGGGAGGTGTCTACCAGCAAGTGCACGGAGTTTCAGGAACCGGTCAAGTCACCGAAGAGAACAATATCACGATACCTTTCCAACCTTCATACCAAGTTCTTGGTATGCCAAAGGGTGTCGACCATCATACTATTCGAAAGGCTGCCAGTCTCTATATCGATATCAACCCTAGATACGAGGGCGAAATCAACGATCGTTTCCTTCAAAACAAACAATGTCCAGAGAATCAAAACTGCTCTCTCTGGTTGACTGGGATTCCTACAACGGCTACGGACAAGGAAGTTCTCACAACCGTTACAGAGGGTAAAGTTTTTTCCTTCAATCGCAAAGCTCCGGTCTTCGGGAGATTCGACAAATGCGCCGCCGACCTGACTTTCTTCGATCGCCAAACCGCTGAGCGTTACATTCTCAAAGCCGAACAGCAAGGCGTATACATTAACGGACACCCCATATACGTTATGTGGAACAAGAATCGAAAGTTGCCGGCAAAACTATGTGAGCAGGACTAAACGAGAGTCGTGAAGGTTCGTGGTAATCACTCATTCGTCAACGAGGACCAGCTCGAGGATTTGTTGCATCAAGATCTTGCCTTTACACTCGTAGATAAATGGGACGTTCTGGATGTTGACAGTATTTATGCTGTTGTTCTCGAGTTCGGGAAGGTTCTGGGCCAAAGTCGGGCAGCAGTTTATAAGCTTCAGGAGGTAGAGCGACTCGGAATCACGGATCAGGTCACTGTTTCCTACGGAGTAGATCCACGCGATACGAGCTATACCCAATTCCTCCTTGGTTCATAGTCTCTGGAGGGGGTTTTGGGGTTGGTAATTGAATCCTGGGAGCCTTCTTGCAATATCTTAAATTTGTAGCTGCAAGAGTTACCAAGAAACAAAGGAAAGACATAATAGGCAATCGAAGTACCACAGAAAATCAATTACATTATCATTTATAGTTCCAATCAATGTGATGATACGTGACTGAGTATATCTTCTCGTATGTGTGCCTACAATGTCTTATTGGCTGTTCCTATATCTCGGGTACATTGTTTACGTAGATCCTCTCATATGAAGAAAGTAGAAGCATAATTAAGCTTCGATTCATGTGCGCAAAATGTTTGCGTTTCAGTTATAGTATCTACGGAGGCTAGAGGACTTGGAAACTGGTTTAGGATAGGAAAGTTCTACTTCATGACTCAATCAATTCAAGGACCTCGAATGATTGAAGGAGATATTCGAAAACACCAATGAAGTTGGTATCACATTCTTGGTCATGTGCCCTTGTGTTTGTATATTTATACCAGCACCCCTAAGTTTTCACTTGCCTACTCCAAGCTTCTACGCGCATAACCCCAACCACTTTCTACGTGATAGCTGCACATTTATTGTTCAGCATATGTGAGGGTACAAGGAGCACGGGAAAATGATCAGAAAAGTCATTCAGCACTTCTTGCATTCCCTGGTAGTTATGTAAGTCTAACATATGTAAATGACACACGATTGCGCAGTCCGCGAGCACATATTCATGAGCATTTCAATCCTCTCGGTGGCAGACCCGAGTTAGGTTCCGAGAATATGTGGTAAGTTTGGTGGTGCGCAATCTCTCTGAGTAGCTCTCGCCTATCCGAGGCGACCATGTTACAATTTGTGGCACTTCCCTTGCCGCGTCTCCTTTTCCATGCTCCAATTCAGTGAAAGATTTGTATAGTTACTTGATGGCCGCCTAAGAAGTAAAATGAGTGATCAATACAGGTTTGAATGGAAGATTGTAGAATAATCTCTAACGTTGACTTCTCTGACCAGATACGCGCAGCTTTGGTAGCTATATTGCTGACTTCCAAACACTCCAGGGTTAATGTAAAAGACGCGCCGTTCTACAGAAGCACCAGTCAAATGGACCGGAGGAGCTGCTGTAATAGCAGGAGATGAACGCGTCGTGTAGTATTTCGAGGTGAATCTCCTTTTCCAGCCACCAAAAAAAAGTCGAAAAAAAGTTTTTATTAATACCGAAGTATTTTTATGCAGCAGACAAGTCTGTGCGCACCCACAAGGGGTGACTGTAAATTAAACCAATCTGTAGACAATCAACAAACTAAGACATATGGAGAGAGAACATACCTTGATAAATTCTAGATATTCTTGTAAAGTCAAGAGAAACTGGAAGTAGATTACGTAACGTGAGATCAAAGAACACGTTAGGTAGGTGTCAAGTACTTGACGTGAACACCCAATGTTACCATTGAGCCACAGGGTACCCTCTACCTTGTCCGAAGGCGGGGGTCGTTTGGTTATTTCCAGATATCAAGGCATTTTCGTTGTTGTATGTGGTGAGGTGGCCCGCTTTTTAGCCGACAAAAACCCCTGACAACCCGACGAGGTTGATTCACTGATTATGATGTCTTGGCAATATCAGCTTCCTAACACGATCTCAACCAAGATACTAGTACACAGATTTCAACCCTTTAGTATTCATGGTTACTGACAGACTCGTTCTAAGCACAAGCAAACCATAGTGTCTCCAGCATATCGCATACTTGAACGAATACTGAGTAATTATCGTTCAATAAATCCAGTTGAGTTGCAAAAAGGTCCCCTGGAATCATCCATATTGATTTTTACGAATACATCTAGCAAACTTCAAGCCTGCCGTGATTCTCTGCAGATGTGCTGCTCGCTGCTTCAAAGGCCAAAGAATCTCAACTTCGCCAATAGAAGTTCTAAGACGGGCTAACCTGGCTGCACTTTAGACAACATCTTCGCTATTTTCCCCTCTGATAGTAATTCGAAACCCGCAGCTTTGAGAAGCACTCAAACTTCTCCCGATTACGCTAAGGAGTAACTCATCGGAGCATGGACGTATCTGTTATAACACGAGCACTCTCGGCACTCCTGTCTGGCACTAGCATATTCCATGGAAGGCGCTAGTCCTATTTCGGACACTTCCAGGCCGACAGACAGCTCCTATACTAGAGCCCTGCTCGCCCCTTGGCTAGCTTCTCTATATTCCAGCTTATCTATTTCACATAGTACCCTCCTCTTCTAATAGTATCAGAGGCTAACCGTAATAGAACAGGTTATCGTATATAATAAAACGTTACTATAATACAGTATTTGCTTAAGATACCTGCGGAAGTTCTCTCAATAGGAAAAGCTTCCTCGTAGATATACTAGTGTTGTAGGAGTTGTATATAGAGGGGTTAAGTCGCGATTAGAATTTGGTGCGACGAATCAATCGGGACTGAATCAAAGGCTACATCTACATCCACCATGATATAAGATGCTTCTTTACTTTATCTACTAGTATAGGAAGTATTCTTCTAGTTATCTATAGCTTTTACTATAGTATATGTCTAATGTGTAAAGTAGCCTACAGAAATGTATTTATATTATAGTCGGGCATTTCCTTTAGTAGGGAAAGCTAATGAGATAGTCGGGCAGTTTAATGAATATAGTAAAATGTTAAGTCTAAGATTCACAGCTCTATAGGTTAGGAAACCCTAAGCGACCTAATCCGAGAACGGAGGTGGGGCTGCGATTCATAGTCTTTAGCTAGTCTAGATTTTCGAGTAGAAATGTTTACTTCTACTACGAAAATCCTTCTTAGTCGATTACTTATTTAGGGAAATATATTAAGCACTCTTCTTTAGTATATACAGTAAGGCGGTCCCCCTTTCAATTAATAAAATCCTATAATAATCCGTCGAGGTTAATTTAATTATACGAATACCTTAGTAACTTTACTCTACTAGTGTGACGGTTATGGTCACGAGGGCTGGATGTCACATGTTCGCTTAGCGAGGCGCTAGAGCGCACGACCTGTATTTAGTTCCTAGCTCTCTCCAGCTCTCCTTCTCTCCTGGTCTGTTGTCCTAAGAATAGAGTGTTGTTTGTTCCAACTATCCAGAAGCACGTCTGTCACAGTAAGGATAAGCCTATAAGCCCGTTAAGTCTTATATTAACTTATACCTTTTAGGTTAATTTATTATATTTAAATATTATAAATAAGCTAAAAAGCTTATAAAACTAAATTTTAATATAATCTTTACATAAATTTATTTATTTATTTATTTCTATTTAACGTCCGGCGGATACTAACCCCTAAAGGCTAGCTCCTAGGTAATTCCTAGACAGGACAAAGGACGCTAGGGGGGAAAATCCCCCCTAGGCTACAGGGGTCGCAAATAGGAAAGCCTATCTACTAGTGACAGTTTAAAGAGAGACCCCACTTCCGGGAAAACTCCTATATATAGTTACAAGAGAGAGCAGTAATAGACAAAGGAAATGAAGATATAGAAAAGAAAATAAGGCTACAGAAGGGTGCTTATAGGGAAGACTAAGTGGTAACTACGTCTGTCCGAAGAGGGCAGATCTTATTAAAGAAGTTGGTCTTTAAGAGGAGCTCACGAAAGAGGGTCTCTGATCGAGGGCCAAAGAGGATTCTAGGGTCTCGCTTAGCTCTTGCTACTAGCGTCGGTGCTATTTGTTTAACCCGACGGCAGTA